>JARHVA010003047.1:0-5000 GCA_037957365.1 Torreya grandis | reverse complement strand
TTTACCTGGGGTTACAAAAAGTCACTATATAACATTCAACTATAGTCTCAACCACTATACATCTAGGTTTACCATGTAGTTAACAACTATAAAGTTATAAACACACAAGGAAGGACACCTTAATAATATATGTTATGGATAATCTCTATAGGTGTTAGCTATTAATGCACATGTTCCAAGAACATTATAAATTTATTTATTAATGCCCATACTAAGAAAACATCCTAAGGGTTAGTTATATATACCTACATTTACTCCCCAAGTTACCTACAGATTTATGGTAATTAACTTCACATGAAGAATTAGGGTTGTCTATAGCTCATGCATTACCAAAATGAGTGTTAGTATGAATAAGAAGGTTCCTAACCTTCATTACTTATTTAAATGACTAGGCTAATGTTATTACCCTTACAAATAACACTACAATGAATAGTTGGCCCAAGAGTAATTGGATCTCATAAGAAATAATGAGGTATCTAAACATATAAAAAAGGAATGTTTAGAATTATAATTATTGAGCAAGAAAAACCAAGATCACATTATACTATGAACATAACACCTTCCTAGATCTTATCTAAAAGGGAACCTAATGCCTTACATAATTAAGATCATTCACAACCAAAGTTAAAACTAAGGTAATAGATAAATATATAAGGCTACAAAAGTGCAGGATGTGCACAATATAATTTTTATATGATAAAATAATATTTTAAAAAAATCAATAAAAGGGCACTCCCACATGATATAAAACCCACCAAATATCTAAGTTAAAAAACTATGTACAAAGAGGAAAAGTGGAGTAAAATTTTCAACAAATCTAGAGTAGAGTGATGGTGAGCATGAGGGTTTCAAAATAAATTCTTTCAGTTGTAGGAATAGAATCATTGATGGTTTATATTTTAGGAGGAAATAAGTGTATGATGGATGGATAATCCAAAGGTGTCAATGACTGGAGCTTTGATGGAATTGGTAGGGGTCATAGGCTGATCAAAGTAAGGAAGAGTTCAACAATCCATGGTAAATCAGAATAGGTGTGGGATAGCAAGAGGAACTTTAATTTTTTAGATGCCAAAATTAAAGGAAAACATATTCTAGTAAAGGTGGAAGAGGTAAAATGTTGTGATGGAGGTTTGGATAGATATCATAGGTTTACAGACCAAAAAAAGATCTTTCCTGAATGGTAGGTGCTAGGAGAAAAGGATGCCTTTGTCCAAGCTAGGGCCTCTTATGATCAACTATATCAAGGAGACATTAATGCCTAGTTTGTTTTAGACCAAGTTTTGGAGGACCTAGTAAATAATGTCAACCTGATTGATGTAGGTTGAGTGTTTGGTAAAATGCCACAATGAACAACAAATCCAAGAAAGGTAATTTTAAGATCCAAGGGGATTGAGGAAGGCTCTACTATTATTGGGGGAAAATTGAATTTTCAAAATCGATCAAAGGTGGATAATCTAAGGTTCTAAATTTTGATCAAAACCCTTTTAGGAAGACCAAATTATAGATGGGTAAAAGGGGTAGACTTGGTAAAAGATTTAAGATAAAGTTTAGAGGCTTCTTTAGGTGTCTTGGATAAGTTTCAATGCCTAGTACAATAGGGAAAAGAAATGTATGATCATTTCCCATTATCTTTCTATCATATAGGTAAATATTCACTCATCTTCATGGATTCAAGACTAAGGGGAGGTGTGGAAGGAATATATCAAGCTTCTTCTTCCAAACCTACAAATTTTAAAGAAGCCATCAAAAATGTTGCTTCCAAGCCAAAATCAATGAAATTCTCTTCTTCAACACAAGCCTATATAGTCAAAAAAGTGAAGGATGATCCTTCACTAGAGATTTTAAATGAGATAGTAGATGATTATTTACACATTCTAACCAAGGATGCAATAATTTGTAGATTTAATAGACTATGGCTTTCTTCAACTACCTTATATCAGTGGCTCTATGTGACTTGGTCAACCCGTTGTGAGATTTATTTATGCTCAAAAGGTTTTTTTATTATTCATTTTATTAAGGTTAAGGATTAACATAAATGAATTTTAGACGGCCCCTAGATTTTGGGAAATGTAAGTTTGTTTATCAGTCCTTGGTTTCTAGAGTTCAACCCAAACTCTCTCTCAGTAACAGAGATGTCATTGTGGGTCAGAATCCCTAATATACCTTTGCATTTTTGGCATGCATATAAGGAAATAGGAAATTCTTTGGGTTATTTTTTAAATAATGACCATGAGAGGGCTGTTTCAAGCCTGTGCACTTATGCCAAAATTTGTGTAGAGATTGATTTGAGTAAAGGGGTTCCATAGAACATTTTTAAATATGATGATCTCTTTCAGGTTCAATATTTTGATTATGAGAATACAACATTCAGATGCCACAATTAAAAATCACTAAGTCATATTTATAATTCATGCCCTTAGGGTAATTTTAAATTTGGTAATAAAAAGGGGGAGAAATCAACTTTAAGCAAATGGATCACTCTAGATCTGACAGTAGTTGTTGAAGAGTGTTTTTAAGAACCAAAATTTTAGGAAAATATAGAATTTGGAGATAGTAAAAAATAAGATCAAGGTGTTTCTAAAAAATAAGATGAGTCTAATGTGGGGGTAATAGAAAAATCCCAAAATTATCCCATACAAAATATAATAGGGGGAGTGAAGAGAGGACATGAATCTAAAATCTCAGATTCAAACAAAGAGATGCATATAAAGCTAAATTAGAAATTTTGAATCAAGATAAGAAAATGGTTGTGGTTAACTCATAAGGAGTGTGTCAAGAGGTAAAAAATAAAAAAGGTAAAAAGGGCAAGACAATCAATCTTTTAAACTATTTTCCCACCAACTAATGGCTTTGATGTTATTGTTGGTAGTTGGATGTCTGAAAAGATTGTTGTTATTTATTTTTGAGGCTTTTGGTTGTTTCATTAATTTGGTTCTTCTTTGGCCATGGCAATTCTACCTGAATTTTTTTGGTTATTTTTTTAAAATTTGCATTTTTTAATATAGGGAAAAGGACCCATAAAACCCTTGTATTGATCTAAAAAAAATAACTGTGTACAAAGTACCCTAGGTATTAATTCACAAAAGGGAGATAAATTGTTTTAAGGCATGCTTTCTAAGTTAGATATAACCTGATTTCAGCACTATAAAATTATTATTTGGAATAAATAATATTTTCACTAAGCATACAACACGAGGTTTATCAAGTTAAAATTTACTCTACAAATTTCTTCACAAAATGGGTTTTAAAATCATATTACCAAAATAGTAAAAAAGTGGACTAGATTTATTTGATTATTATTTTGGTAGTTTAAAGCAATTATAATCATGTCACAACTTTCAATTTTGAGATATTCAATTTTTTATATTTTATTTTTTTATTCTAAATTGACTTTGTAATAATAATTAGTTGTGAAAATTTTCTTTTGTAAATTATCTTTGGAATTGGCCAAAATAGGTTTAAAATTGTCTAGTTGGTGTTTGAATATGGTGCAACCTAAAATAATTAGGTTTAGATCTCAAGTGTTTGTTTTCTTTGATTTCATTAAAGGATTTTCACAAGGTTGAAAAGGGTAGAAAATAGTAAAACTTGTTTCTTAAGCAAGGAAATAATTTCATATTTAGTTTTATTTAAATAGTGCCTATAGGCTACTAAATCATGATTACAAGACATAATGCTCATGTCTAAGTAAAGTAAAAAATCTTACTGACAAGTCTAGTTTCCTTAGGCAAGTTAATCTTAGTTAATATATATTAATTATGATTCATTTTAAAGAAACAATCTATATTTTGATCAAAATATTCTCACTGTGTTATTTGATTCCAATTAATAACATTTGGAATGTAAATTAAGATTTAAGGTGAGCTAGTTTATCAACAAAATTCTAGCTTTCCTAACTAAACATGATGTTTTATTTTATTATCAACATTAAATGTATAATAACAATCAATATAAAATTCATTTAAATTAGTTATTTAACATTATTGGATACATAGTTTCCTTAGCTATAACAAGGTTGTTGATAGGTTATCCACATTAAAAGGTTTACATTTAGTTCCAACACACACACACACACACACACACACACACACACACACACACACACACACACACACACACACACACACACACACACACACACACACACACACACACACACACACACACACACACACACACACACAACACACACACACACACACACACACACACACACACACACACACACACACACACACACACACACACACACACAAACACACACACACACACACACACACACACACACACACACACACACACACACACACACACAGATATGTAAATGTAAACCTTTTAATGTGTAAACACATACATATACATATATGTGTATGTGTATGTATATGTATATGTGTAAACACATACATATACATATCTGTGTAAACACATACATAAATGTATAATAACAATCAATATAAAATTCATTTAAATTAGTTATTTAACATTATTGGATACATAGTTTCCTTAGCTATAACAAGGTTGTTGATAGGTTATCCACATTAAAAGGTTTACATTTAGTTCCAACACACACACACACACACACACACACACACACACACACACACACACACACACACACACACACACACAGACACAGACACAGACACACAGACACACAGACACACACACACACACACACACACACACACACACAGATATGTAAATGTAAACCTTTTAATGTGTATGTATATATGTAAATGTAAACCTTTTAATGTGCAAACACATACATATACATATCTCTGTGTGTGTGTGTGTGTGTGTGTGTGTGTGTGTGTGTGTGTGTGTGTGTGTGTGTGTGTGTGTGTGTGTGTGTGTGTGTGTGTGTGTGTGTGTGTGTGTGTGTGTGTGTGTGTGGTGTGTGTGTGTGTGTGTGTGTGTGTGTGTGTGTGTGTGTGTATACACAAGATAATGTTAAGTGTCTCATATGTTAGTAAAATAAGATAACTAAAACATCACTATCT
>JARHVA010003046.1:2077500-2200511 GCA_037957365.1 Torreya grandis | reverse complement strand
AATAGGTATGGTTTCAAGATATTAGTTAGTTCTAAAAGATAGTCATGTTTAGTTGGTGAAAAGAATACTTAGATATATCAAGGGGACATTGGATTATGGATTGTGGTATCCCACAGGTAGAGATTTTACTTTGGTTGCTTATACAAATTTAAATTGATAGGTTGCTTGGAATGACATAAGAGTACAAGTGGAGGACCTTTCTTCCTCAGTGATAGCTTAATATTATGGCTAAACAAGAAATAGAACTTGATATCACTTTCTATAGTTGAAGTAAAATATATTGTAGTAGTATTGTGTTGTACTCAAGTGATTTGGATGAAGAAAACTTTGGAAGATATCAAGGTAAAATATGATGAACCTATTTCTATTTTTTGTGACAACACAAGTGCTATTAATATTTTCTAAGAATCCATTGATGCATTCAACAAAAAAACATATTCCTATCAAATATCACTTCTTGAGAGAGAAGGTTGCAGATCAATAGGTTAAGATGGAATATATCAATACTATAGAGTAAATTGTATATATTTTCACAAAGACGCTAATAAAAGACACATTTGGAGTGTTTGTGGGAGAAGTTGGGAGTAATTTATTTTACTTCTTTCCATTGAGGATCAACGTCAGTTGAGGGGGAGCTAAGTGTTAGCTTCAGGATAGACCCTTTGCCACTGATTTCAAAGGGAGAGAAGAATAGGTACAAGTACAAAAATAGGTATAGGGAATAGGTAATAAGTTGCTACAGTAAGGGGGAGTTATTATATGTTTTTTAGATGTAGTATGTGCAAGTTTCAAAATATGATAGTTTCAGTTTGAGGTTGCCATCAATGACAAAGGGGGAGATTGTTATAAATATTGCCATTAATGTCAAAGGTCTAGCATTATTAGTGATAAAGGCCCCAAAACATTTAATGGTGTTTTAAATATTCATATCTTGGCTAATGTATGTTAATATTTATTTAATATTAATGAATATAATTTTGGTTGCATATAAGTCAAAAAGTCACAGGGTAAAAGACAAAAGAGGAATGGGATGCATTTTTCTCATGAAGAGTCATCTTGAGAAATTCTAAGAGTCACCATGTGAAGACAAAAGAGGGTATGGGAATTTTTCCATGAAGGGACACTTTGAGGAATATAAAAAGTCACCAAGATAAAGATAAAAGAGGAAAGGATGCATTTGTTTATGAAGGGTCAGCATGTGACTTTTCAAATGCAAAGAATACGAAGGGTCATGCAAGTTTGACACCATTTTTCATGAGGATTGAAGGGTCACAAAGGGTGAAATGCCAAAGGTCATTTGGAAAGTTATAAATAAAGGCTTGAGAATATATTTGTAATATGCAAAGAGAGCGCATAGTTTTGTAATTATTTTATATAAGAAAAGAGGAGATAAAAGTAGGAGATATTGGTAGAGTTTATCATTTGTTGAGTAAGCAACGTTGAGAGATAGTTGTTGTTTTATACACAAGAGGGGTTGGTGATCCTATGGGTTTGGTACTCACAAATATTTGTAAGGGGTTGGTGCTCCTACAAGTTGGTGCTTGTGTACTTTATAATTTTAGTTGGTGATCATTCATATACTTGATATTTTTCTCTATGGTTTTTTCTACTTTGGGTTTCCATGTAAAAATTTGGGTCTCTCTCTCTCTCTCTCTCTCTCTCTCATCTCTCTCCTCTCTCTCATCTCTCTCTCTCTCTTCTCTCTCTCTCTCTCTCTCTCCTCTCTCTCTCTCTCTCTCTTCTCCTCTCTCTCTCTCTCTCTCTCTCTCGTGTTGTGCATGTTATTGTTTCATTTTTATTGTATATCTTGAATTTGTGATTAAGTGGTTAAAGAAAATAAAATAGATTAAGTAAAAGTTATATAATATATTGATTCACCCCCCCCCTCTCAATATATTTCATTCTTTTGAATATTTGGTTTTGGACAAGTAATGGCCTGTAATGGCATAATGGGCTCCAAAAAAATTGGTTTTTTAGAGTGGGGACTCCTATAGGATAGGAAAAAAGGTCAAGAGACAACTCCTCAAAGACCTAGCTTATCAAGGGGAGACTCTTAAAAATAAGCATATAGTCAAGGTAATGATTTGCCCCAAAGGTGGTTATAATCATTAAGAAGTGACTCAACAAAGACTGGTTCATCATTGTGAGACTCCTTGACAACTAAGATAGGATCAATAGGTGATTCATCACACGCTGACTTATCACAAGTGGTTAGTTCAAAAATAAAATCTTGGATTGTTTGTTGTCTTAGCTTTGGTTTCTAGTGAGTTGAAAAATACCAGTTTTGAACACAGCTTGGTCTTCAAAGGATTGGTTGGTTGAGGTTTGGATGGGATTGGTACTAGACAAGGAATGACTTATGGGTGGATAATGGTAGGGCATTAGGGAGCATGATTGCCTCACATGAGCTAAAGGACAAAGTCCTGAGATGGTAACGATAGGGTGGTGTGGAGCATGATTTATCACACAAGCCAAAGGACAAGGTCTTGGAATGGAAATGGTATAAATGTTGTAGTCTTGGAATATAAAGGGTATGATATGGTGGATCTTGATTACTTGCATAAGTCAAAACATCCAATTCTCCTCATAAACCATATCATCCTAATTGTGAGTTGGCTCATAAATTTGGTTCTTGACTATATTCCATGTACTGATTATTGTAAAGAGGGTATGGATCCATATCCTAAACAACATTATCTATAGTTGGGTCTTCAAAGTTCACCTCACAAGCCCTCTTCTTACCAATCAAGGTTTTGATTTGGATTTTGTGGATTTTATGCAACCATTCTATCATAAGTTGGATTGTATGTGACTCCACCATAAGTGTATCTAAGACATATCTACATAATGATGAAAGTTCTGAAACAAAAAGGATTAGAGTTCTACATACTTGAAAAAACTATGCCCAAAGGATAAAATGGTTTAAGCTTAGTCTAACTTGGTCAAAAGGTGGAGCTGTATCTTCCATATGGTCTGAAAGTGGAGCTGTATCTCCAAAATGATTTATGATAAGACTTGGCATAAAATAGAATAATATCAAATATCTAATTTCAAATGTCATACACATAAAAGGTCAAGTGTTTTGTAATGAAAACTGACATGTCAAAAGTCTAGGTCAAAGTGTTTCAAACAAGGTCTAAACTAGGAAAGGGGAAAAGTTGAGTTACTAGGTCTTTTGTCTAAATGCAAAGTCAAAAGTTAGGCTCAAACAAATAGGAATATGCTATGAATTTTAGCTAAATAGCGTCAAAATCTAGACTTAAACAAAGGTATGATGTGATTTGATTTAATCCAACAAGTTTAGAAACAACTTTAACATAAACTCGGCATATGAAATCAAATATAAACATGATTTAGTTGGCATAAGGCATAAGACAAAAGGATATTTGAATAAATATTATGTTTTACCAAATAAAGGTATGAATAATGATGAGGATAGGTGCTGAAACAAAGAAACCATCAATATCTTTTTAAATTTGGTAATTAATTAACTGAAGTTATGCAACCTAAAAGAGAAAGCTCGATGTATCAGCCCCACAAATTAAGGCATATATAGAAATAAATCAATGTTTAAATCCAAAATTGATAAAGATAATTAAAAACTCAACATTAAAGACTAAGATCTGACCAAACAAGCTAGACAAGATCAAACAACATGATGACGCATGACAAAAGTCTAAATGGTAATACATGACATGGTTTAAAACAAATAGTTTATTGATATAAGGTGAAACAAGTCTTGAAACAAATTGTGTAGCCTAATGGTGTAAAGCATGCTTGAATGATGTGGTCAATGCTATGTTTCAAAAACTCAAAAGGCTCAAAATGTTTTGACATGATTTGGGCAGCATAGTGCTACCCCTACACAACTTAAATGACACACACACAAACAAGTTTAGCAAAAAATTTAAGGCACAAGTTTGGTGTAAAATGGCTAGCATAATGCCTCTTTAGACAAAAGAGTGACATATAGATAAATTGGTTTTGACATGGATTTATCAACAAAAAAGAAAATTTTTATTCTCAAAAACATACCAAATGAGAAAATGATCCAAAAATACACTCAGTATAATCATCAAAATTCTAGTAAGGGTATGGCAAATGTGGGGTTGACTAACTATCAATATTTCAAATGTTTCTAAGGGAATAAATTACATGATAACTTTCATGTGAAATGTATGCAAAAGACAAGCATAGAAATTAGGTGACTGTGGCATTGGCTAGTTGTAAAAGGTCTAGTCCTTTTTACAACTACTACATCTTGTTCACTCAGTGTAGTGCGATGTCTAAATGCATATACATCCCATGGTGTAACTCAGAAGAAGTAAGTGAAGTTAATGCTGAGAGATGAAAACCCAGGTCAAATATTCCCTAAAGAACTCATGGAAGGTAATGACGTCCCCCTCATAATACAATTTTACATGAAATAGAAAGACTAATAGAAAGACTTTTCGGGTCATTTTCAAGATCACCCAAACTTTGATGAGTTTTTGGGAGTGCTTTAGGCCACATTCTTTCTAAACCTTGGAATAGGCTTTTTTCAATAAGAATGACACTTTTGATTCCAAGGGTTACCCAAAGGGGAAAAATGGAAGAGCATACATGCACAAACCTTCATTTTTTCAAACAAGTTCTATTTAAACAACTATTGAAAACAAAAATTGACAAGTGTGTTCAATTTTAAGTCCAAATGAAAGATGTGGTGGTGTTATTTTAACCCCTTGGTTTTAAGTTATAACTTTGAAAGCCTTCACTTAAGCATCTAAATGTTTCATTAAGTGCCAAAACAAGGTTCCTAATTCATTTCAAAAGCATTCAAAAGGTGGTTTAAAACATTATTTATCAAATTTGAAATCCATTGGTTACCTGTCTACCCTTAAAGCATCACCCTAAAAGTAAATATGTTAGATTAGAAAAGTTTTAAATATATTTTAAA
Organism: Torreya grandis; assembly: GCA_037957365.1. Taxonomy (NCBI): domain Eukaryota; kingdom Viridiplantae; phylum Streptophyta; class Pinopsida; order Cupressales; family Taxaceae; genus Torreya; species Torreya grandis. The sequence continues at coordinate 2,195,575 of JARHVA010003046.1, read as the reverse complement.
AATTTTGTGAAAAATATATGAAAATTGAAGATAAAATAATGTCAAATTATGAAAATTTAGAAGAAAACACATGGTTTAAAAAAAACATTTATCTAACATAGAGTTCATATGACCCAAAACCAAAGAATTTTAAAATGGCCTATTAACTCTCAGGTTTGTGTTTTTAAGAAAAAATACAATGATCGATGTCAGTTCTATAACCAATGATGGTTACACTTACTAACTGATAATGGTTATCTATCTGATAATGGCTATACCAATAGTGACCAATGACGGCTATGCCCAATCAATGATGGTTTTACTAATCGATGATGGTTACTGTGTAAACCTGTGATAAATAAAAATGGAAAAACAAAGTTAAAAAATCAAATTGTAAGAGTTTTAATGATCCAAAAGAATATTTTAAAGTTGTATAATGATCTTCTTCATGTGTGGGATGTGTTTGGTCCCACTGGGTATGCCATATGTGATCTAGGAATTTGACTAAGAAGAGGAGATTAGTATTGTGTTAGTGAATAAAACCAAATCAAAAAAAACACTAAGCTAACATCTTCATGCCTAGTTACTAGGGTGAACTTAGTAACAAAAAACAAATGACAAACACAACTAAAAATTAATGAAAAATAACAAGAACTCCTTCATCTTCCTTGGATGCTCCAAATTCCCTTTGTAGTGGCTTTCTCAGCTTATGCTCATGAAGTCCTTGGTAATGGAAGCTTGGCTACCTCCATCTCTCCTTAGCACCTTATGGCTTCTAGATTGGCTTAGAATCAATTTAGAATGGTAACACTAATTGCAATGGCTTCTTGAAGATATTTGTGCATTATAACTTTGCACCAAAATAACTTAGAAATGATGTGGTAAGGCCTCCTATTTATAGATTTTTGAGATTGATCAAAATCAACCTGAACCATCCATCTCAAGATTGAGATGTGTGGCTAAGGATTAATCTAATTTTACAATTAAAATTTTATAAATAGGCTCATCAATATTTGGGATAAAGGAGCAATTAAGAAGTATGGATGGCTTTGATGAGACATGGGAGGCATGAATCTTGATATTTGTGGCATTTATGGCCTAGGGATGTCTTCCCAAGAAATGAGGTCACTTGATGATGCATATATTTAATATTCATTTCTAAAACAAGTATTCAACAAGTTTCTATGGAATTCGTAATTAGGCTCTAATTTGGTTTAATTAGCTCTTAAGCATGATTAAGCACTTTATGTCAAAATTACTCAAATTGATCATAATATCTTATTATTGGTCTAAAATTTAACTGGATTGGAATTAGAAGGCAATGTCAGATGCGTTGGATCTGTTATCCCATTTAGGATGTTACCAACACCATATAATAAAGGCACATGTCTTGTGCAAGAGATTTGATAGAAAAGAGCAATCTAGAGCACCCAGGTGTAAAATTGGCATTTTGACTCAAAATGAACTGATCAAAATTAGCTGGCCCATAAATTTCATTGCCCCATTTAATGATACTTTAGCCAAAATCAACACTTGAATATGTCAGTTTCACATCTTTTAATATGCTTCAGTGTTTTTAAGTCAAATTGTGCATTTTAGATGGAAATTGGTCAAAAGCATGGTTGGAGGTCATTGGTGGCCAGATTTAGGTATCTACAGGTATCATAGGGGTTAGGATGGTGTAGTCATATAAAGTGCAAAAATTGGTAATAATGGATAATGACACCTAACCCTTAGGTCCCTCTAACTTGCTCTCATGACCCTCATAGGTATCTTTTCACTAATTTCCAATCATCCATAGCCTTCCCAATTGATCTAGGACCCTCTTTTCATGACTAATCCATCCCTCCAGGTCCTATTTGCTCAGGACAATAGTGCCATCACTAGGACTATAGAACTGGTGACACTCCTATCCACTTTTGGTGATATCATCCAAGTCCATTTTTAGCCCCAATGGTCAATTTATTTTGGTTTCCTTATCCTTCTCCTTATCAACCTAAAGCGAGCATATTCAACCCATAACCAATAGATCCCTATAAAATCCTAGTCATAGATCATTTGGAAAGGGTTGGCAAATATCACTAAGCAAATAAGAATACGAGCAAGACTACTTGAAGAATCTTTACTATTCTCTACATACAACTAGCCTATACACTTTCAAGTCAATTCAAATACTTATACCAGTCCCTAGCCATTTCAAGCACATCTAGTTTAGCATTATTTGCATATTTATAAACTCAAGTACACAAAATCACATCAAGTAGGAGAACTACATATGGCTTGATCCTCTTTGGAGTATTAGTATGTAGGTAATGTGTCCACACAAGGGGTGTAGATATATGTCCAATGAATATTACACACACTAACCCCCCATCTTGATTAAAATTGTTAAAACATAATGAGAGATAGGGTTTAAAGAGAAAATCTTATCTACAGGGGGGTCACACAAACCTAGTGAATAAAACCCAAAAAGCTTGTATCCTCAGGATAATGATAGAGGTGGACTAAAACACTAATATCACTCCTATCCAGTTTTGGTGATCCTATCCAATCATAAAATGAAGTTCAAATATTAGTTTTGTGATAGTGTCCCAATCCTTCACAATGAATTTTGGCCTCTGTATCAGTCAAATCACTTAGTTTCTAGCTAAGTCTTGTTTTCTTCCCCTTATTAATATTTTTAGAAAAGTTCAAATTACAATCAAATTTCACAAATTAGTATCTTGATAATTGCATATTTATTTACTAATTTTACTACTCAAATCCTTTAATTAAATTAGGAATAAAGCCCTAATATTCTCAAAATTATTAAATCATTTAGTGAACTTGACTTACTTTGTTTACACATAAAAACCCTAGAAACCCTAGGGGTAAAATTCTTACTAATTTTTATTATAAATTTCTAAATTTTTTACTTGAATATTTAAATTATAAATTCATTTCAAATTTTAAAATTTCATAGTAAATTTCAAAATATATTTTTTTCAAACCCTAGTTGCCCATACTAGGGTCCCTAGTATTTTCCCAATCATTTTTTGAATTTTTTATAGCATATTTACATAAAAAAATAAATTCAAATTTCAAAATTCAATAGTAATTCTCAAAAATAGTTTTTTTCCAAACCCTAGTTGCATATAGTAGGTCCCATTAAATCATTAATTTTCCAATAAATTTTTGATTTTTTTTACTTACATATCTAACTCAAAAATTCACTTTCAATTTCAAAATTCCATAGTAGTTTTCAAAATATTCATCTTTCAAACCTTAGTTTCATATACTAAGTCACATTGCTTCTTGAGGTATCACCTTATATGTCTTTTTTTGAGTTTTATATCCTTTTTATGCATACTCTACTTCCTTATTTCAATTATATCTATTCAATTTTTTCTACCATTATACAAGTTGTTTTCCTTATGCCCCCTAACTTCTTGCATCTCTTTATTTTGAGACAAAGTACAAGACTTAATAAAAATCCTCTTGAATTCACCTGGATTCCTTCAAATTGACCATATACCATGGATAAACAACCAGCTCAGACTCTTGTTATAGATTCTACACATCCAAATTACACTAATTTCAACAAAGATAATTTTGATAATGAAAAGTATGAAAATAACAATGATGATGTACACACCAATGCTCATGTTCCACCATATTAGACTATTTATTTCACTTTCCACCTATTATTTATAATGAAGTTGTCCTCAACAAAGATGTGATCCTACAAATTTTTAGATAAAGACTCAGAGAACAACCTTGAGATCATACTCTTATCTTACAATCTATCATGGAAATTAAAAATGATAAACAAGTTGAGTCTTCCATTCCTATAGAGAATCCAATTTCAAATGACACTATGGGGGCAACTATGTCTCAACAACCCCATATAGTAGCCCAACCTTCTTTTATGCCATTAACTACAACTAGTACATCTTTGTCTTTTGATGTGACAACCCTTGTGTAAGAGATATAATCTCTTCAATACAAGGTGCTACATCTTGAGAAAGGTGCCTCTATATCTACACAAGATTTGGATTCTTTTGCTTTACTGAATACACCATTAGTATGTCACATTAATTCTACACCCTTACCATAAGGTTTTTTTCAACCCAAGCTTACTCTTTATGATGGCAAGGGTGATCCAAAGACCCATTTGAGAGATTTTCATGTAGCATGCTTGGACTATGTATGAAATGATTGTCTACTAACCAAGCTATTTCCATAGATCCTAAAGAATTATGATTTACAATATTTCTATAGTCTACCAAATCAGTCAATCGGTACATTCAATATTTTAGCTGACACGTTCCTAGCTCATTTCAGAAATAACATTGAGGATAATGTTTCATATGCCCAAATTGCATAATAGAAACAAAGGTCAAATGAACATCTCATAGATTATGTTCTCTGATATAAGACTATCTTGGCTAAGATGACTAGTCCCATGAATGATCAAGAATTACAAGATCTCTTCAAACAAAGTCTTCTACCAGATTTACATGAATCAATTATGTTCAAAAGATTCTATTCCTTCACTAAATTATGTCACACACTGAAGAAAAGAGAAGTCAAGTTAATTTATATGGGCAAACTCAAGTACACAAGTATCTTAGAAACAACCAACAAGAGTAATTGCAAAGTCCCATACAAAGTCAAGGTCAATGATAACAAGACTCAGAATCAATTGATAGTTAATGTGGCTTTAGAACCCCCTCAGTATGTGGTTTTATCAGCACCTCCTCGATGTATATTTACCAATCTACCAGTCTCTCTAGCTAGAGTTTTACAATAGTTATTGGAATGTAACATCATATCTCTCCCTCTTATTTGAGAAGTTGATCCAACAAAGCCTCTTCCATAGGGATATTATTAGCATGAATTTTGTGAGTTTCATAGGGCACCAAGCCATAAAATAAACATATGCATCAATTTGAGACACAAGATACAAGATTTGATAGATGGAAATCTCATTGATCTTGGAAATTTATTTGAGATTCCTTAAGAAAAGAAAACATAGGATAAAACATTAAAAATATTTTCTAATCTTTTTCACAACATTCTAAACAAGAGACAAGGGACACATTAGGTGTTCACCATGCATATCATGTACATCCCCCACCAAATACATACAGGGCACCTTCAGTTAAGTTACATCCTTTGAGCAACATGATTGGTGTATAAAAGTATAGAGTTCTAGCTAGACCTTCCATCTCCTTCTCAGAGCAAGAGATCATTGAGGATGATTCAGATTATCATGCACTCTTTATTAGAGCTTACATTCATAGTCATTCTATTCATAGTGTTCTCATAGATAATAGATCTAGTGTAAACATGTGTACTATGACATTAATACATCATTTGAGATATTTAGAGTAATATATTAACTTGATAGACATAGTTATCAGTAGATTTAATGGGCACATATAAATTTTATTGGGTGAGATTGTACTTACTCTATATGTTGGTCCAACACATGTTGCCACACCATTCACTATTATTCCTAGTGTATGAGTTCTTGACATGTTACTTGGTTGACCATGGATTCAAAAACTCCTAATAATACCTTCTATAGTTCCTAGATGCATGAAATTCATTCACACTAATTAGGACATTACAATTGGTGGAGTTATATATGAGTTACCACTCCCCACTTCAGAGCCATCTACTTTGCAATCACCAGTTTCAGTTTAGCCACAAATTTTAGTTTCTCCACTAGTTTTAGTTTTTCCTTCAATACAAGTTTATACATAGTTGAGGCATCCATCACCAACATAGAGGGTTCATACACCTCCATAGCCTGAATATTCTAGATAGATTCTAGCTACCATATTCACACCCAGGGTAGTCTCATTGAGATATCATGCATCTACACATAGAGCACATGTTCAGAGAGATTCTCCTACTCCCAAATGGGTCCCTAAGAGCCCTATAGTTACATCCACTTCTCAAAATTATAGAGGGACCCCATAATCAGTTTTTACTTTAGATAGCTTAGAGCATCTACAACATATATAGCTTTTAGAGCCATAGTCTCAGCATTTTCATCATGCTTAATGATCATGCATGATTCCACTCCTTGATATAGGACACCATGATAGGGAGTCTCACATGAGACTCATTAATTAATATCATCTCTTATCATCATCAGTTAGATACATAGTTTATTTTACTTGATTGTACATAGTCTTCATATTATTTATTATACATAGCTAATATTTTAAAAATACAAAAACAATATAACATATCAAAAATTACAAAAACATTCAAATATGTCAAAACACCAAAAGCATTTTGATTTTATGCATCATCCATGATTTAGAACACTACTACTATGTTAGACTTAAATTTGTTGTTTTATGCTATTAGTTATCAATCTATCTACATTACCATGATTCACTTGATCTTATTTGAGTGTGTGCAGTGACTTCCAACTACTTGATTGCTTCACTTTACCCATTGAGGGGGCATACTACTTCTACATTCAAGACACACATTGATATACATACCCAATGGGGGCATCTTCTACATGATTACACCATCTAGGTTATGTCATTCCTATACCACACACTCTAGTTATCATGTTGATGTACATTATTTACTAGCTTACATAAATTACCCTATCGATACTCACTAGTATCTAACACTTGTGTATTTCTTATCATATACCTTATCTTGTACTAACATGTCTTGCATACTTTCACTCTTGCTTTGATTAGTTATATGTGATTGTATTTTTTAGTCTTTACATGCTTTATCTTTTGCATAGTGTAGCTTGATGTGATTGCATTTCTAGTTCCTACTTATTTCTTGTATGTGCCTTAAGACATTTGCCAATATCCTTTGTTTTTATTCATGTGTGATCCTTAGGAAAATTTCCAATGTCCTTTTCCTATACTCTTCTATGTGATTATGGATCTCACATTAACCTTTGATTATTTCCAATTATATGTGTATGTGGAATTTGAACATGCCTTGTATGCTTGATTTTAAGCTTGAATGATATGTGCCCATGTCTCTTGTTTGCTTGGTCCCTTGGCCACTCTTATATGCTTATTTCTTCTTGATTTATGTGATTATTGTTTGATTGCTTTTCAATTGATTGCAATGCCATGATCCAAATCATGCATTATACTACTTTATTGGATGCCATGATGGACATCATGCTCCATCCCTCCATACCAACTAACAACTAACAAATAATATTTCCAATTCTAGTTTAATAGATTGCACATGATATTATATTGTTATATCTATCTAGGCATACTCTTATTGATCTAACAATCTCTCAATATAAATGATGTTATATCTTGAGATATCTTATCAACTATCATTTCTATATCATGTATATTTATAACATAACACACTTGTAGGGCTATTTCTTCTGAGAGTAGTCATTGTAAGGTCTCCATTCCTACCCTCAAAAGAGGGGTCGACAAATAGGGGTTTTACTATAGAGATCAAAGCTCCTATTGGTCAAAAAATCTAGTTTCAAAACACTCATAATAATAACTAGACATAAAACTAGCTAGAACAGATTAGATAGACAGTGAATATTCCATAACAATCATCAGTTTTGGACTAGGACAACAACATCAAGACTGGACTATAGTGTTGGTACTTCTACTATCTATTTTCAATGCTCCTGTCCAAACAAAAAGAAACTAATTTTCCAAAATCAGGCAAAAAAGTAGGTTCAATAATAGTTTTGTACTATCAGACCAGTTCAATAATAGTAGTTTTTAGTACACTTTTTATTAGAGAATATATCTATAGGGGGCATCATGTGTGGCATTATTGGCTCTCACTTCTAGTTTTAGATATGGTAGTTGGTATAACTTCTAGATCAAAATCCATGTTTTAGACACTAGTGATTGGGGGCAATGTGTGTAGTACATTTATTTTGTTTTATTTTTGAGTTTAGTAATACCTAGACATTATTAATAGTTACATGCCTTATTCCATCTATAAGTGGTTGGCATCATTTTATAGTGGATTTAATACAAGCCTAACCTCCACATTCTTAAGTTCTTGAGTTCCCAAGTGGCTTCCACATAAGCTTAATTCTCAATTTTAGAGTGGCTTTCATACAAGCCTAATCTCCATCATTCAGAGTGGCCAAGAGTGGCCTAGTTTTCAACATACAATGGGATATCCATGCTAACATTGTTAGATTACATATCATTCATAAGCTTCAAGATATATCTCATATGACATATATTTCATACCAGTATCAGTTCATAGCTTCACTTTAAGGGCAATGATGGAGCTAAAGGACTAGTTATCCTTTGTATTCTTAAGCCACCTATTCAGAGGAATTAGACACATAGTCCAAACATTGATTAGTACATGCATGACCACTTAGATTCAATTAGTGGGTGATGATGGAGCCAAATGGCTAGCCTTTTCATTCTTGAGCCACTTTTTGGGGGAATTGAGCACTCTGATCCATTCAAGATATTACTCTTGGTAAAAAATCATCCAACATTACTCAACTTCACTCAACATCATAATAGGTTTTGTATTGGTTCACATACCTAGTGAGGTGTGTTTATTCCTCTCTCTTCCTCTCTCTTATCTAGCTTTGTATTTTCTTATTTTAGATATAGCATATCTAGTAAGAACTAATCTACTCTTTGTTTTCTATTACAAATTTGCACTTCACAACATGCTCTCTCTATGCACACCTAGCATCACATAGCTTCATGAGCTTCACCCGTGTAGGTAAGTTTAGGTATACTTTCTATTTTTCCTTTATCCTAGTATTTTGATTTTCTACATCACTAGAATAAAGGGGGGGGGAATGTATTCATATAAAATGTAAAAATTGGTAACTTGAGCATGGCTAATGATACCCAACTCTTAGTTCCATCTTTCTTGCTCTCATGATCCTCATAGGCATCTTTTCACTGATTCCCAGTCATACCTAGCCTTTTATAATTGATCCCAACTCAGTCAGGTCCCTCTTTACATGACTAATCCATCCCCTCAGGTCCCATCTGCTTAATAAAATAGCACCACACTAGGACTATTGTGTCAGTGCCACTCCTATTTGCTTTTGATGCTATCATCCAAGTCTATTTTTGGCCCTAATGGTCAATTTCTTCTGGTTCCCAATCCTTCTTTTTGTTGGCATAAAGTAAGCACATTCAACCCATAAATAATATATCCCTATAAAATCCCATTTAGATATCATTTAGAAAGGGTTGGAAAATATCACTAAGCAAGCAAGAATACAAGTAAGACTACTTAAGTAATCTTCCTTATTGTCTGTATAGAGCTAGCCTATACACTTTCAACTCAACTCAAATCCTTACATTAGTCCCTAACCATCTCAAGCACATCTATTTTAGCATTATTTTCATATTCATATACTCAATTGATCAAATCACATCAAGTGGGATAACTACATATGGCTTGTTCCCTCTTTAGAGTATTGGTATATAGGTAGTGTGCCCACAAAAAGGGTGTGGATCCATGTTCAATGAATATTACACACACTAAACCCCCACCTTCTTGATTGAAATTGGTTAAATCATAATGGAAGATGTGGTTTGAAGGGAAAATTTTCTCTATAAGGAACTCTATAGATTTCCAGCTACTAAAACTTCATAGACAGGGTCACACAGACCTAGCGAATAAAACCTAAAAAGCTTATATCCTTAGGAAAATAGTGGTAGAGGTTGACTAAAGCAATAATGCCACTCTTGTCTATTTTTAATGCTCCTATCAAATCAAAAAACAAAGTTTAGATCTTAGTTTATGATAGTCTCCTAGTCCTGCATAGTGAATTCCAACCTCTGTCTCAGTTGGATCAATTAGTTTCCAACTAAGTTTTATGTTCTTTCCCTTATTACTATTTTTAGAAAAGTTTGAATTGCAATATAATTTCACAAATCAGTAGATTGATAATTTCATATTTATTTACTAATTTTACTACTCAAACCCTTTAACTAAATTAGGAATAAAACCCCAATATTCCCAAAATTGTTGAAATAAATGGCTAACAAGATTATGGTCAGAATGACTGAAGTGACAACTATATACTGTTGTGTAGTGTTGGTGATTAATAGAATGGAAGGAATTTTAGATGATACAAAATAAATTATGGAAGGGGGAGTGAGATGGTGGAAGAGGGAAGTGGAATGGAAACCTGAGTGTCCAATTGAGGGGAGACCTGAGTATCTAATTAAGGGGAGACCTAAGTATCCAATTGAATTGATTGAACTGTTGGCAATGGACTTATTAACACTAGTAAATTGGTAGGAATTGAGAGTGGAATCATTTGAGGTGAAGAAGGAGTAGAGACATGAGGAGGAGGAGGTGTTGAAGATGAAGGAATTACATAAATAGGTAGAGGGAATATCATAGAGATGAGAGTTGAATATATAATTAAGATGGGGGTTGAAACTATTATTGCTTCAATTTTAGTTGTATCCTTATATGAAATGACTATTTGTTAATATGTTACTACTCCTTGGATAATTTATTATCCCTTCTTGGACTTGATTTCTTCTTTCTATTATGGGAGACTATTGGCCTATTTACTTATTCTAGGAGTGTTCTATCACTAAAACCTTCTAATTATGGTGGTATTCCCTTCTCTTTGAGTTATAGTAGTTTTTCACTGATGCTTATTATTTCTTTAGTCACTTGGACCCCTTTAATTTTGAGCCAACTAAGTGTTATATTTATCATATTGGTAGTTATATCCATTAAAGAGAAAGACTCAAAAATAGACCACATTACTACTAGAAGGGGTAGAGTATAGATTTTGTTCTCATGGTAGACCTTGTCTATTGGGGATTCATCATCTACCATGTCCTCTAGGATTGGTGCTATGTTGAAGGCCTTGATTTGATCAAGGGCCATTTTGGAGTAGTCCTTCAGTCTTACCTCCTCTTCATCTTCCAAGTCCTCCCAGTAGTCTTCATAATGGGGGGCATTAGAATATGTGGATATTACCAGTGTACTAGTAATGTTGCCATGAACATCATAGAATGGCCTTACCTTCAAGTATATCAAGGTCATTTGTGTCATTTTAGCCTCTACACACATGGCTTTGGCTAAAAAAGGGCATATGTGTCTCCCTATGCTGACGGGGAAATGAATTATCACCTTATGTTTATTGGATAACAAATTTTAAGTTTCAAGTAGTTGCTTCACAAGTTACATCAAAGCCCATTTGTCACTCACATACCTTGGAAGGGTGTAAGGACAACCACTAAATTTGCATACTCTAATGTATGAGTATGTGGGGAATTGGATGAAATAAGAACCCCATTTACTAATCTCTAAAGTGGAAGCATAAAAAAAATATCTTCTTCTATAGTTCCTTGTCAAACATGACTATGATATAGTAGCTGAATGCATCATTTACTCCTCTGAAGTGCTACCTACTTGCCTCAAGGGTGAGATCAGGGTAATAGTTTAAAACTTTGTTCGCTTAGTTAGACACTATGTTTAGTCTTGGGAAGGATACCCCCTTAGCTAATATGTAAACTAGATAAGAAGTTATTTATAACTTCCCTATGTTTTTGACACCCATCAACTATTTGTGGATGGAGTCATTGATGAGTTGTGCCCAATGGAAGTATTGTTTTTTCTGGTGGATAACCCATATATATTGATACATCTAGTTTTATAAGTTATTTGGATTAGGGATACCTGTGATCCTATGTAGGAATATGATTATATCACCTACCCCATCCTTAAAATCAATCCTTGCCAATGTTTTAGGCAATCAGGTGGATGTAGACCTAGGGAACCTTAGCCATTGTTTATTCATTACTCTCTAACATTCTATGGTGTTGTCTTGATAGAATTTCTTTGAGGACTCTAGAGTTATATCTAGGTAACTTTAAAATATGGGTATCAAGAACACATAGTCTATGAAGTCTGGGTCCAGATTTAGAATCCTTTCCCTTTTATCATTCAACACCTCTCTCTTATCATCATCATAATGATTTTCTAGTGTGAGTACCAACTCAAGAATTTGCACATTTAGGGGGAAAATTGATGCCAAGGGTAGTCTGCAATCATAAATGCTTTTAATCCAATCATTCTTGAATTTGGCATTTACTTTGGTCCAAAAATCACCTAGGTCAATATGACCTAGGTCTATGTTTATAATCTTAGTTGTATTGGATTTTAGACTGAGTGTAACATTGGGTCATTTAGATTTAAACTTCATCTCTTTCCTAGACATGGATTATGGAGAAATTACTAGTGAAAAACTAACTGTAGAGTTGGTAGGATTTATAGGTACAAAATGTAGGTGGAACCTATAGTGGGAATTAGATTTGCTTTATGCATTGGGAAAGTCCATGGAAATCTAAAGTTGTAATTATAAGTATAAATCTCTAGTGGATATGGTAGATGCAAATTACACTTATGTTTCTTAGTGAAAATTTTGGTAGAGATTGAGATTACTCTATGCACTGGAAAAGTCTACAGGACTATGGGGTTGTAAATGCAAGTATAAATCCAATGGGTTTTGAATTTAGCTCTATCAAATGGAAAGTCCATAGGGACTATAAGGAATCTTATAAGGTAATATTCACTAGTTTGGGAATATATTAGGAATATGTGACTAGTTTGTATAGAACTTGGTAGAACCCTAGGTTTCTAAATAATGAGAAAAGCTTTGAGAATAATCATTTAAGAAAATGAAAAGATAGATAAAACCTTCACAACACCACTAGATTGACTAAGAAACCCTATCAATGCTAAAAATAAGGAAAAGCCCCTAAAATGGAAACTAAATTCACAATGGAGCACAAGAAAATGAAAATAACTAAAATGAGATCGATTGTAAGGAAAAATGGCTTGAAAACATAGAAGGTTAAAATGAATATCATGCAGGGGGCTCAATGGCATCATGACATGATGGCATTACTCAATTGTGTGGCTTTTAGGGTTGATGCATGGTAGCATTGCTTAACAGGTTCACAGTTTGAGGCACAAAGCTCAAAATCCATATTAGCAAAATTAAACAATGAATTACACAAACCTAATTTTATTTATATAAGACCCCTACAATAAATTCCCCAATAAAATTCATTGGTAGAGATCCAAAGTTTGCAAGAAAATTTGCAATTTTATAAGTTTGTTATTTGTACTTTGACCTCTACATTCTATGGATTTGGTTCTTTTGACCCTTTGAAAATGGGAAGGCAAAACTCAAGGAGAAATTTTTAACTTTTCAAGTTTTAATTTACACTTAGAGTTCCAAATTCTATAGGAAAAGTGGTTAACAGGAAGCAAAACTCATATTGTAATTTACAACTTTTCAAGTTGCAAATTGTAACTAGAGTTCTAGTTTCTGGTTGGAGTATTATACGAAAGTGAAGGTTGGGAAGCAATTTGTAATTTTAAAAGTTTTAAATTGTATTCCAATCTCTAATTTCCATGGGGTATTTATTTTATGAGAAGTGGAACTTCGATTGCAATTTTCAAATTACAAATTGTGAGTGAGGTTCTAGTTTCCACCATATGTTTTATGGGAAGCGGAGGTCTGCATGCAATTTGCAAGTTGCAAATTTCACCTAGATCTTTGATTTCTGATGGGTTAGTGTATTCTGGAAAGTGGAGGTTAGGAATCAATTTCCAAATTTTCAAGTTGTAATTACAGGCCAATCTCCATTTTTTGTAGGCTTAGGGAAATGAGTGTTTTGGGTCATTTTAAGGCATTTTTCCAAAAAATTAATGGGTCTCCCCTAGGGTACTTGAAAATTTGACATTTTTGAGACAAAATATAAACAGTACTCATATACCATAAAATATATGTGTGTATGAAAATAATATACCATCTACCAAGCATGTAATGAATAATATATGTAAATAGTATAAGCTAGTAATCATGTTATTCTCATATCCTAATTTGATTTTTTTGAATATTTTATGTTTTTTATTTCTTGAAATATATATATATATATATATATATATATATATATATATATATATATATATATATATATATATATATATATATATTTTAATTTAAAATATTTGAAAGTGAGTAGGTCATCCTCGTAGGGATCAAAGTTAATATCTCATAAATTTCCTCTTCTTCTTATGATTTTTATTGAATGTGAAAATAATAACCACCAAGAGGATGTGTGGGAGGTGGAGTGGGTCAAGGAGGAACATGTTTATTACCTTCATTCCTCCATGCATGATGGGGAACCTTACATCATCTTGTGTTGAAAACATGGACTGAGGAATTGAAAATAAGCCATGGGAAAATAATTGGAACATGATTGCAGCTAGTAAAACCTTGAGGTATAGGGGGAGGAGGAATATAATGAGTCATACATTCCATTTGGAATTTTGTGGTAAAAAAATATAACTAAAATTATATGTTTCAAAAATATGTTTTGAGGAAGGCTAGGGATTACTCACTACTAATTTTAGCTTTCTTAATGTTTTTATATTTGATCCTTTTGATTATATGATTGATAAAAATGTAACATATATAAGTGGATAAATATGAAAATATTATCTTCACGACTCACATCAATAAATAAATATAATTTTAACTCATTACAACCATGAGTGATGTTAGGGAATAATAAAAAAATTAGGTCTAGAAATAAAACCCTAAGGCTGAAATTTGGAACTCTAGAAGGATAAAACCCTAAATAGAAATCCATGTTTTGGAATGGTTTGATTAATATTCAGGTTCACCAATATTTTTAATCCTAATTTGAATTAAGATGAATTACTTAATATAATTAAGCTTGAAACTAGTAAACATGACATTTAACTATGAATCTAAATGTAAAAGCTTGAAATAAATTATAATGATTTGACAAGTGGAATATGATAAATATAGTAAATAACAAAAGGTATAACTACTTATATTTTTGATTGACTCTTTGACTATCACTGACTTAAGATAGTGGAAAATAGGATAAAATAAACTTTTGAATTGGTAGGTTCTAGTATTATGTTTTTGGCAGTATAGTGTCAGTTCTATCAAGTATGGGTTAATATCAAAAATTGATAATGACTTGTAGTGTTCGGTAATGAATTGTACTAAAAAATGGGTCTATGACCATAAATTCACCTTTTCCTATCTCTAAAATATATATATTTTTGATGTTGAACCCTGATGATCCATGAAATATTATAAATCAACCTCCTTCACCTTAAGAACCTAGGTGTGCTTGTGAAGGATAGAAACCTGAAAAAAACCAAAAAAATGTAATGGGTTGAGCTGACCCAAATCACCCTCATTGATTATTAACCATTGGATACATATTATATACTTAAAAGAATGAAATCAAGTCACACATAACTCTCCCACTTAGTGTGGTTATGCAATTGTGATAATTCACTATATGAATACAACTAGCGATTTAGTTTTGATACTTGACAATGCTTGCTTTGAATTAGATTTGGTATGATTTATATTGAGATTGTGGCTACTCCTAGTGATTGTTTTTGAATTTTAGTAATAAGAAAGTTTTTATTAATGTGGAATAGTGTACAAAAGTGTATTAAAAAAGTGCCAAGTCCATTATTAATTGGGAAATTTATCATGATACACTATTCAAACACATATATAATGACCCATAATGATGTATTATATATGAAAAGTCACCATTTTTGGGAGAGTTCAGTACTGTTAGTCTCATGTTAGTATCAATTAAATATACTAACCTCATTTTACAGTAGTGACTTATGCACAAGAGGAATAAATTAAGAATTTAAGCATGTTTATGTAGGATAATATGTAGATTTGAAATAAATAGTAATATTTTTGTAGGCATGTAATAATAGAAAAAAGTGTCAAACCCATAGAAATAACTATGATATGGTGAGATGGTGATTTAGGACCATATTTGTGTACATAAGTCATGCATGGTAAATGTATGTTAAGCTTGTCAATGCAAATTACTTAATACTATATTTTAGTGTCTACAAAGTGAAATCATCATCTTAAGAGAGAAATAAGGAGACTGAGCTAAAATAGGTGTGATACCTCTTAGAATCATGCATAAGAATATATCATGATAAATTATATGTGTGGAAATAATCCATATTAAGAGGTTGCAGATAAATATTTGGATGCATGTGAGTATGCATTTTAGGACTTGAAGGTGAAACTATAGGAGAAGGAGGTGGAGGAACTAATATAGGAGCTAATGGTGGCATCAAAGACTAAAATTTATAAGAATCAATAACTTATGGAGTCAATGTAAAATTATATGTGGTATTAACAATAACTAATAGTGGTGAAATAGTAGTGGGTATCACACAATGTTGAATGATTCACTCTTCATGAAGACACTAAATTATTGCATGTGTGATATCATAGGTAGGATATGAAAGTTAGATTTTATGCCATGAATACTATGTACTTATTATCATGCACAAACTTAAGATAATGATGTACTATAGAAGGTATTTTTATCAATTTATTGAGCCATGGGTGTCCTAGTAATATATTACATGATTATGTATTAAGAATGACATAAAACCAAAATAAAAAAGGTCATAGAACCTACTAAAATTGGTAGTGTAATAACACCTAGTGGTGTGCATAAAATTCCATTATAACTATAAAGTATCATAGTTTTGCTAAGTAAATCTCACTCAATGTAACCTTGACTAAATAAAAATGTCATAATAATAAGATTTTCACTAGAACTATTGTCAATAATGATGTCATGTGTACTTTAATGATGAATGGAAATATATGAATTAATGTATATAGGACCACTATTTGATTCACTATTAGGTATCTCATGCTCATAGAATATAATGGAATGTTGTTACTATTGAAAATGTGAAACCATGCTAATGATGTTATCAATCTCATGCTCACGTGGAATCATCAAAATTTTAATAGATGTTTTCATATGAACATTGTCATAATTTACAATATTATGCTTTGGCAATGGATTGTTGAAGATTTTCAATCATTTACTAGGAATCACAACATATTTGTTCAATGTAGAGTTATAGCCTTTGATTTGAATAGTGTTTTTATTGATGAGATCATGAATTTTATTTCTTAACTTGAAACATCAATTAGTTGAATGTCCACAAGCTGAATTATAGTCATAAAATAGGTTTGTTTTATACCCTTTAGGTAATGTTCAAATAATATCTAATTAATATGGCTCAATTAAATTAATAGTGTTACATTCAAGCAAGTGCTAAGCACTTTATGAGGTGGGTCTGGAAATGTAATAAATTGGTAAGTGTTTATAGAAGTAGGAAATATAATAATATCATTGATTTGTGAAACTGTGTTGAAAATTTTGGCCACATTCTTGTTTTTTAAAATAGGTGTGCCATTAGTCTTAGGTTTTAACATGTTATTTCCTTAATACTTGGAGGTAGTGGATGCATGAATGATATATGTGTGCTTTAACATGTTGGAATACATAATTTTAATCTCAATGTTTCATAGTGGATGACAAATATTTTCAAAAGATTCATGTGTTAAACATGACCTTTTTCTTAAGAGGGGAGAGCAAAATATTTGAGAATATAATTTGAAGATTATTATTATGGATTTGGTATGAATTTTTTGTAAGCTTGGTTTTGAATTTAAGTGCATGGTTAGCTATACATTTATTAGGTCCTTATTTTATTTGAGACATTTGAGAAAATTTGACCTTATTACTAACGTTTACGAAAAAATGTGATAAGAACATATTAGCCAAATCATTGAATCAATTCACAAAACCCACATGTAGGGTGTTGAACTAATATAAGGAAAAACAAGTTAAGACTTATTGAGAATAACATGGTCATAAGTAAATAATCATGGAAAAAAAATGAAGATGATAAATAGGTCGTAGTATTATGTGATGAATCTCCATTACTACTATATAATGTAAATTTAGGCACTTGAAATGAAGGAGGCAAGGGGCGAATGAGTACTTTCATAGCCAAAGTGTTAGGCCATATATCATAAGATGAAACCACTTAACCTTTTTAGATGATTTAGATAGTTGTGAAAATTTTATTCGTATGTCATCAAGTTGTTTTCATATTGAAATATCAATATATATACCATTAAATGTAGGATTAACATTGGTATGTGTGTATGTAGTAATTGATCTTATGCTATGATTAACATTAGTTGTAATAGAAGCATGATTTTTTTTATTATTTACAATACCAAGGGATGTAATGAAATAATGTGATCATTGAGTTATATTGGTTATTGGATTAGTAGTAGGAGAAATCATATAATACTTAGGTTGTAAAGGAGTGGAAGGATTTATCTAATTAGGGGTTGTATCACTAGGTAAAGGCATATAAATATCAATAAGATTTTTAGATATATGAGCATGATGTTGAAAGATCTCCCATAAAGGAGGGTTGGAAGTGAAATTAAACTTGTGTTGATATGGTGTAGTTATTTTGGGTTGAGGAAAAATATATTGATTAAATTTAGGTGTTGGGATGGTTGGTTGAAGTATTTATTATGGTTGGGTTGAAGAAATAGTATGGAAGGTTGGGGAACATTGTCTTGGTGTGTAGATGTTGGCAGAATATGAGAGAGAATGTGAGAGGTATGATCAAGTTGAGTTGTTGTTGTTGTTGTTATTGTTGTTGTTGTTGTTGTTGTGTGTGTGTGTGTGTGTGTGATAATAATTATTGAGTTTATATAACAAAAATATTTGATACAAAATGCCTATGTAATAGGCCAATATGCATCAAAGAATATAAAAAGAATTGACATATAAAATGGTATAATAAAATGTATATACATAGTATTATAAAGAGCCCATCCTCATCCTCTAAGAAGGCCTTGATGTGAAAGAGTGCCTGGATATGTCTCTAATGATGTCTCCTGCTAGTGCCTACTTCTAAAACCATTCCACTATTTATAAGTCAGAAGCTAGGGTGATGAATCTTAATTGATCCTCCCTTTGAAACTATACTCCATGTCCTATGGATATAGGTTCATCTTTCTCCTCCTCTACCTATCATCATGTCAATTACAGCCTTCACCTTAGCCAATAACATGTGATTATCTACCCTCAAAATTTTCAACCTCATAAAACATGGCATGAAGGAGCAAAGACATCTATATGTCAGAAAAAAATTATAGGAAGTTTGACATTTATCAAGTGATAATCCCTAGTCAAGATAATCCTCAACTAAAAATTATTGATTAGACCATCCCTGATCATACCTATCCACCTACTCAAGGTATCTATAATCACAAAAGGAGAAAATCAATGTCAAATTCAGTTGATATCAAAATATAAAGAAATAAAATTAGCTATACAAAATAGATATGAATTTGAATATGAGTTGTAAACAAAAAATATGAAAATAAAAATTATACCTAGATACACATCATGCCACTTGGGTTCAGAGTCATCATACCTAGCCTCCTCCTAGTTGATGTCCATATCTTCCTCCAACTCAACATATACTAGGACCTTACCATCCCTATCTCTTGATTGCTATTGTTATATGAGATCCTCCTTAGTGGGGGCATGCAACATGGTGGTGGTGGTGGAAGGACCATATGTATCTTCCCTACTCAAGCATCTCCTCCTCCTCCTCCTGTAGTGGCATGCCCAAGAGGTACATGTGTTGTTGCTTATGAAACTAGTTAGGTGATGGGTACCCCTATCAAAATCAGATGCCACAATAATCAATCCAAACTCTTAGTTCTTCCCTCTAAAATCCCCTTATATAAAACTATAGGGATAGGGATATTTATTTCATAGGGGATACCAAAGTACTAGGTCACCCTATCCATAAGGTGCACCTCAACCTATAACATCATGTCCCAAACCTAGGTGGCCCTGGTGGCTATTGTGAGATAGCATCCATAAATCATGCCTTGCCCAACCATGCCCTAGTAAGGCATATAAATAAGATCTAATATTTTTAAAGACACCATATCTTGGGGAAAATCATGTAAGGGAACCACATCTTTCCATCTTGTGGATCTGATATTTCCTAGTGCCCCAACCACCACTCCCATCTGATATTGGATCATCGTCTCATAAACTCGAACCTTGATAATGGTTGATTGGATGATAGAAAGGGATCCAAGATAATACAATCAATAAACTTATTTGTATATTTATGATAATAATGCCTATCTCTAGGAGTAGTACACCACTCTCTCCTCAATATGTCATATGATCAGTGACTAGTTATAAAATAATTTATATGGACCCTTATCCCTCACTAGTTAGAGGTAAGGATACTAATTATGGATTTCATTTGATTGGTAACATCTAATCCATTTTTTTGAGGTAATATTCATGCCACAATTTTCACACACATAAGGTGCATTGACATCTAAAAAATGTGAATCCCATCTCTAAGACTCATGGTCACTATCAATAACCCAAATTGAAACTAATAAACTCATCTTAGTAAGGCCTATAATGTGGTAGACATCAATGAGAGTGATCATCCAATCCATTGGGGACTAAAGGGACATGAATGTTTTCTTTTAAAGGTCTTAATAGATTAAAATATCAAATATTATCTAACTAGAGGTGGGGATGATCTCTACCCATGTTATCCTCAATATCCCCACTCAATCAATAATGGCCAACTAATTGACCATCAAAAGTGATAGGACTTAAGGGAGCCACTCCTACTCCTAGGATCTTCTCCATCATATATAAGTACCCTATAAAAGCAAAATGGGGCCTAAGTTATGCCAAGAACAAATTTTTCTCTCAAATAAAATCAAATTCCCTTCCCATGTATAATGTACAAAACTACCCTCATTTATAGGGGCAATTACAAAATTGACCTATGAAAGTTACAAAAATGCCCTATGGTGGTGATATAACAACACTGTGATGGTGATGTAACCACCCCATGTGGTTCTATAACCACACTAGGATGGTGGTAACATAAATTCATTGCACTTGTTATGCTACTGCCATGGCAGTTACATAATCACCACCTTGTAAAGGGTGATGATTTTATCACCTGAGTAGTGGTTTTATCTATTAGTAATGTCACCTATTAAACCCACATAAAACCCCATAAAATTCACCTAAAATTAAAAAATGGAATATTCCTAATCTACCCCTCCCAATAATCATTTCAACACTAAAAATTTCAAATTTAACTTGATTTTAACCAAGTTTTGAATAAATTTTTAAATTTGGAGCAAAGATGAAAAAGTCAACAAAACCTACGTGATTGTGCCTGGTAGCTCCTCTCACTAGTACATTCACCATACTCTCATCACCCTTATCCTATTGACTATATTCTCACTCAAAATGGTCACATGTGATCCAGAGCTCAAAACTCTTAGAAGTAAATGGAAAAAAATTATTATTTTTGGTAAGTTTTTGAATATACTAGGTTCCCAAATTAGTCATTTTAGTTCAAAAAATTTCCAATTTTAGCATGATTTTACATTTCACACATATATATTTATGTCATCAAGTGATGTTATTATATTTTATGATTTATACTCCAAATTTAACAATTTATGGCATTTATATCTTTTGAAGCACACTTTTTCAGTTTTGTAGGTATGTGATGACTTGACATCGGATCAATTACCTAATAAGATGATTTAGTTATTATGATCTTACCTTCACACAAGGTATGTATTCCTATCCATATTAAAATTCTATAATTTATTTTCTACTTTCTTTTCAAGTTGTGAAATTGATTTTGTTTTCTACTTGTAGGTTATGTGGGGTCCCGATTAGTTTTGCTTCATTGTTCAGGTAAGTATTCCTAACCTCTTATTTCCTTTCCATATGCCTTTAATTGACACTAAACATTGACAACTCATTACAAGGTATCTTCTTAAAGGGTATATATATATATATATGAATTTAAATTTACATGGTGCGACACTCCTAATATAAATTTGATGATGATGTAGTGATCTCTTGTTTTGTGTTTCATACCATGATGAGTACTATAATTACCACCTAATGTCAAGCTCATGAAAATATTCCTTATTATTAATTATTTTATTTCATGCTTCAATAAATAGAAAAAGCATGACATTAATTTCATTAGGGGAAGTTGTAATGTAGGCATAACAATTAGCTGCTTACTTGCCCTAAAAAATTGGGATATCAATATAAATAGCATGTGTATTAGTACAAACAATATCTCTATCCTCAATAACATGTTCATCATTAAAAGTAAAACAATATAAGGGCATTTCATCACTGAAACATATGGATTTATTATTCTCATTTATATCAATGGAAAGAGGAACATCACTAGAAGGTATCTCAATAATGATTATAATTTTTGAAACATGAGTGGTATACAAAGGTAGTGGTGTCAAATTAAAAGTATCACCACTAAATATATCACTAAATTTAGTAGGATGTGTGGATCTAAACCATGAGCAATATGAAGAAATCAAAACCAATGTTATAAGGAAGAAAATTATACAAATAAAAAAATCATACTTTAAAATGGATAATATCATACCCTATAAAACCTAAAAACATATATGCACTCAAGGAACAAATATACATGCATCAAATAATGAAAAAAGGATAGTATCCTAAAATAAATAGATGAATAAACACTAGGATTGGATCAAAGTAGGTGAAATAAGATGTGTTAGTGCCCAAAATTACACTGAGCAATTTGTGCCCTTTTTCAAAATATTGCTACATGAATATCCCACTATTGCCTCCTATGTGAAAGTGTTCATCTGAGTTTAAAAAATATAGCTTTTTCCCTATGGAAACCTTGTATAATCTTGGTTTCAGCTAATGCTTGATGTTTTCATATTTCAATAGGATTGTAGGGTCTGTGATTAAAATCAAGCTGAGAAGATCGAACAATGCTAAGTATGACATTTTTCATCTTAAAAACAAGATTTGAAATGGTATAATTCTTGAGTCTGAATGCAATTTTTGCATTAGTGTAGTTTGCAATTGGGGTGAAAAGGTTCATAGGAATATATGGTGGAAAAAATGAGTTGCAAAAGGGTCACAAGTTTGACTTCTCAAATTATAAAGTTTTTGGACTTTTTTTTCTATACTTTTGTTTAGACATTTATCCACAAAATCTCAAGCTCAAGCTTTCAAACATTTTGTCCACAAATTCTCAAGTTCCATTTTTTGAAAATTTTACAAATTTGAGTTTTTTGCAAGTCAGATAATTTGTTCAGGCTTCTTATTTTCAAAATTTTCAGCAAAGTCTCAACCTTCCCCCCACTACAACCATATTTTATCTTGATGATAATTCATTATTAATTTGTTCTCAGCTTTCCCAAGAGAAGTGCGAGCTCACCATGTGGCATCATAGTGCTAATCTAAGGCTGGCTCCTTTTTGTTAGAGCTTCAAGTTGCACCATTGGATAAGGAAGAAAGGTGCTCTACATATGATACTTGGAGTAGATCTGACTAGACCCAAAATATTACATGTGGTATTATCCTGAGAGCTCACAAGGTAATTAGCCATTGGGATTCAAATCATAGGATACATGTCAAGATCCAAGATCTTGCAAGCAAGTCCATTCAAATCTGAGCTACCACACATCTCAGTATAATCCAATTATCTAAGAGATGATGCCATGTGTCTCAAGCATAACCCGAACATATTTCAAGATGACACATGATTTTTTAGGATACACCTTAGATCAACATGGAAGCTCCTGAGCCACTAGATCCAAGACTCATGAAAGCCTTCCAAGATCAACTCATAAAAACACCTAGACTATTAGATCTAAGATTGATGGCATCCAGTTGTCTAAGGCCCATTTTAAGAGTGATGTGTGTCCCTCAAAAGGGAAATCGTCATTCTTGTACTACTCTTATATGATAATCCAAAGGACTCCTCTGAGAGCCTACCAAAAAGATGTGTGTCTTTACTGAACCCATGAGATGATGCCATATGCTTTCATGATCGACACATGTTCATGCCACATCACATTTGATATAAAGATTATGAGATCTTGAGATGATGATGCATATCCCTAATGGACCTATAAGATGATGACACATGTCATCCTCATAGAGTTATACCTAAGATTGATAGATTGCCTCTAAAAATGATGCATGGCTCCCTTTGAGACAAATGATTAATACAAAATTGTCAATAGTTGTCCATAAGGCTCCTAAGTGAAATCAAAAGGTGATACATGTATAAATAATACTGTGATGGATTGTAGAGGTGATACATGTCCAGGTAGGGTCTTGATTGCTTGCAAGAGTGACAAGTGGTATTCCCACATCTAACCAAATCTGAGGGCCACACCCAATAAATCAAAATAAAAATAAAGGTGCCACATGGTACATTATAAATGGGTCTTCTCATCAAGGTGCATCCTCAGTGCCTGAGATTAATCAAAAAGTGACGTGTCTAGATTTGAGCCAACTAAATAGCTTAATCACATATAAGCCCTATGAATGCCTAGCTAGATTTGATATGTCTTACTACATGTCAAAATGTGGGAATATTTATCTTTGAAGCTAAAATTGATGGTTCCTTCATGGATAAAAAAAATCAAAGTGCAGAAGAAGGTATTCATTACAAGGTTCCAACTATGCAAAAAAGTGGTCAAAGAACACCTCCAAGCAATTACAGAAAGGAGGAAAAACTTTTATTGTAGTCAAAAGAGAGATGGTACAAAGGGGAGCAATAAATTTTCAAATGAAATTAGAGGCCACGGTTTATGAGGCCAAGGTGGGCCAGTCCAAGCATATTTTCCAAATGACTATGGATAATTTTTTGCCTTTATCATAGCTGGAGCATTCTAATGCAATCATCATAAGGTAATGGGCTTTCTTTGGCATGCTTAAGAGGAAGGGTTACTATCCAAAAGTTTTGAGTCTTGTAAATTATTAATGAAGAACATGGCCAAGTAGTTACACATGAAGACACAAAGTTTATTTTACTCCCAAAGGAATATTCTTCCTCAAGCCCAAGTGCAGTGCATTTTTAGTCGAGAGGATCAAGGGTTTGCTCAAATTATTCATTATTACAAATATAGGTAGTTAGAGTAATGTTTTTAATTACAAGGCATGAAATACTAAGCATGATCAAGGTCATCTTATGACTGAAGCATATTCCTATAATATTTTGGGTGAAGGAGTTATATAAAAATAGGGCTTCTCCTCTTTTCAAGAGTTATTGTTGTTGGTTGTTCATTTTCTCTAAGTCTAGGTTTTGCAATTTTTTTTGGGATCAATTACTGTGTGTATATTTTGTCTCTCTTTCTAAGGTGGTTGTATCTGTATAACCATTAGCAAGATTTGAGAGCATGTTTATATCTCCTTTGTCAAAAGAGCAAACTCACCATGCTTGTCCCCATGGCAACATTTTGGAAAACTAATGTACATAAGATCTCATTTGTATAGTAAATGAGAATGCTTATGGATCTTACTATTTCCTTTTGATGAAGTGCAGTAATGTGTTTTACAAGTTATACTAATTGGATATTTGGGTTTGTGCTCATTACTAGTTGTTATTTTGAGCATAAATCTAAGAATTATAAAACCCTTTCTAAATTATTTTAGAATATGCTGCTAAATAACTTGTTAGGACACCCTAAGTTTATGAATTCAATAGGAAAGAGTATATGAGATTCTAGTTTTAGTGTATATTATAGTAATTCAAAGATCATTTGGGTATTTGAAATTCATTAGTATCAATAAGTGCAAATCACACCTATTAGTCCCCATTAGCCTACATTTGAGTTTTTTCTATATCTTTGCTAAAGGATAGTGTCATGAATATTGTAATATACCCTACTATTTGAAAACCACCAACACACCACCCTTAATTTTTATCTAACCTATCCTACCTTGTCCTACCATACACATAACACACCCTTTGCATTCTATAAGTGTTATTTTCTTGTAGATGCATAAATATTGCATACTTAAAATGTGTTTACATTTCTTGCTTTGAAGCTTAGCATTTCAATCTTTTACTCATCCCCTTAATATTTAAAATTTATTTTGAAATTAATATTACAGTCACTTTCCCATCTATCTCCAGTAGCTTGTATCTGGCTTAGAACATTAACTCATTTCGTGTGACAATTGTTACTGAGTGGAGTGAGCAAGTTTGGTTGTGTTCTAGTCAGATTTATGTTTCTTTGTGACAATAATCCCCATGGAGGTTGAATTGTAGAATCTCTCCATGTGAGCAAGCTACCCCTTATGTCCTTTCACATTGATTTAAGCAAAGCCAAAAGTAACATGGAAATGACCATATCCTTTATCAGTTCCTCTTGATCATTTTATTTATTTAGTTCATTATTGATGCCAAACCCTTCCTTAGTTATAATGACATACTAGTGGGTTTTTCATCTTCATTTTCCATTTTATTCAAGTGTGCAAAGCTGAGTGAGAGAGGTGTACAACTAGGAGCCAACACTCAACTAGGACTATTATTGGGGACTAAATTCAAATCCTAGTTACTTGTGTTATCAGGGAATCTTGTAGAGAGCTACTATCATTTTTAAAGTTCTCTACCTATTATATTTATCTATCTTTGGTGCATCAATGCTACTACTTTTCTGGCACTATTACTAGGGACTAAATTCAAATCTTGATTAATTGTATTACTAGGGAATCTTATAGAGAGATATTATTACTTCATGTTATGAAGTTATCTATTATTATCTACTATATTTAGACTATCTTGGCCATAAATGCTGCAACACTCCACTAGGGATGTATTAAGAATTGAGAGATTTGATAATTTGACTTCTATTGCATTTTTTACAAAGTACTGTTAAGATTGTATGTTAGAAGGTGTTTTTCCCTTTTGAACATAATTATAAAATTTTTTAGTGGCTTTTCTTTCTATCTCATCAACAAATTCAACAAAGTTTATTTTTAGCATGTATCACAATCAATGTGTTATTATATTCTAGAATTTTGATTCTAGTGGTGACTCCAAGTTTATTATCTGGTTTCAAGAAAGATCAGTTCCTATTTTGAATACCTTCATTTTATCTTTGAGTTTTATTTCTTATTTGAAAAGCTAGAAAGAATTGATATCATCCTTCAAAGGTGACTCATCAAAACAACTTGTCTCACCCTTAAGTTTGCATCAAAGATGGAGACAAGTTTAGAGGCCTATTGAAGGGCAAAATTCAGTTGTTAAAGCGTGTCTAGACTACCAAGATTATGATAATCTTGAAATTTTTTTGAACCCCCCATTGTTGAGGAATTTCATATCTCTCTTAGTGATTTAGAATCATACAGTCCAATTTATTATCCAACTACCTCTCAACTAGTTGAATCCCCTCCCAAATTTATTCTACCAAGTCCACCTCATTCATCCCCTCATATCCCTTTGCTAGTTATTCTTGAACCTCTAATTGAACCATTCATGAGGAATAAAAACCAAGATGAGAATGAACATCCTACATTTTGTATTCCCAAGTTTAGACCTATCAATTTTGATGAAATGGAAGGTCATCCTAATGGATT
Source organism: Torreya grandis (assembly GCA_037957365.1). Classification (NCBI taxonomy): domain Eukaryota; kingdom Viridiplantae; phylum Streptophyta; class Pinopsida; order Cupressales; family Taxaceae; genus Torreya; species Torreya grandis. The sequence goes on along the minus strand of JARHVA010003046.1, from coordinate 2,168,204 downwards.
CTTGAATGAATTAAGGAATTGCCTTCTAAAATATCAAGGGAACAATGCAGTAAGTGGTGATCAACATTCGAGGGCATTTAAAAATATCATTGAAGACTATGAGGTTGACCATGAGGATGTTTGAATCAAGTTGTTTATATGCATACTCAAAGAAGATACACGTGAATGGTTCAATTCCCTTCCAAATGGATGCATAAATTCATGGGAATAACTGAATAATGTTTTTAGAATTTAGTATGGTGATATAATTTATCCAAAATTACTTTTGGATGAATTTAATAACATCAAGAAGAATCCTAATAAGTGCATGCAAGACTTCAATACACGGTTCAACAAAGATGTGATGTGGTTGCTAGAGAATATAAGGCCCAGTGATATAACATGCTTGATAAAGTATTATGATGCCTTTGACAAGAAGGCAACATATTATTTGAGGGACAAGGCTCCTACAAACCTGAGACTAGAGTTCAATATGGCCATCCAAATTGAGAACAACATAAAGGCTGTGGGTAAGCCCATGAACAAGTGGGATAATGTAAAATTGGTCAATCTAGAAAAGGCATAGTCCACAAAGACAACCAACCTTGATGAGACTGTTAAAACTTTGGATTTCATTGTTAAAGAAATCTCATACAAATTGACTAGAGCTAAGAAAGGCATCCCTCATGGGTATACCCATCAAGAGAGGGATCCAAATCTGAATCAAGGACAAGGAAGACCTACTTTCCATAATCAAGACAATGATATAGGGAAGAGTCTTGCACGTGATGAGATAAATAACATAAATAAAATTAGAGGGGATGGAAATGAAGTGCCTTATCCATTGAATGCCAAATTAAATGTAGTGAATTGTGATATTAACATTTACTGGTGTCATAAGTGCTTCCTTCCACATCCTCCATGTGATACTGCTAAATCGATTGATTAAGATGCATATGAAACTAAGTCTGCATTTGATGATGATGTGATTTTTATTTTCAATTATCAAAGTCCCCAAAGTAAGATGTCTACCTTCATGGAATTGATGAGTGTTGCTACTATTGCTTAGTTTTAAATTATAGTAAAAAATTGTGTCCCAACTTGTGAATTTTCTTGTGATATTAATATGGCACAAGCATATGAGTTTCCCACTCATGATTTAGAATTTTTAAGATCAATGATGATTAATAAATATGATGGGGGAGTCCCTTCAGTTGAGTATAGGTAGCTACTAATTAATGCAATAGTTGGCCAAGAGAAAGAATATTACTTGAGAAACAAGTATCAAGGTGTTGCTCCTCAAGACACCAACCTTGCAAATCCAAAGGTATGGGAGACAAGTAAGGAACTAAATAAAACTATAGTAGTCCTAAATTATTCTAAACTAGTACCCATTTTACAAGTTTCTAAACCAAGAGGTGCTGCTACCAAAAATATAGTGCCCATCTTGTGTAGTATCCCTAAGGACGCAAATGATGTTAAAAAAAGTCCATCCTTGAATTATGATATAAAAAATGCAAATCTATCCCAACCTAATCCACTTAAAAATTTAAATGATTATATTCTAGCTAAAGGTGTTGCTACCCTTCCAAAAAATACTCCTCTTCCTTAGTATAACATATGTGATATGGCCCAAGTGTTCAACCAACTAAAAATCACCATATCACTTATTGAGTTATTGTGAATACTTGAACATAGGAAGAGGGAATTTAAATATTTATAATTTGGTGAAAAAAAAATTGCAAATAAAATTAATTTACCCTAGACACCTCAGAAAAGGATGAAGAGTTAGATGAGGTTGTTGAACCCACTCTAGAAGTCTATTTTGGGACTACACTTGTAGAAAGTTAGCTAAATGTGGATCTATTTTACACAACCTTGTTGATCAATGGATTAATTTTTCATAACTTCATGTTTTATTATAGATATTCTTGTAATGTGATGCCCTTGGGTGTCCTTAATGAACTCAGAGTGAAGATTAAATCAGCCTTTGGTAAGTGCTATACCATAGACTCATGAGAAGTACTAGTTATTAGAAAAGTCAAGGGGTTGGTAGTGCATCTAGGTAAGTATTTGAATATGGACGTGGTAGTTTTGGACTACTTGCCTAAGTGGGGGATGTTGTTGTCATGTAAATGGGTTGATAAGTGTATAAATGGACCTTTCCTATAATGCCATCCCATTAGAGGGTAAGATGGTCAAACTTTATAGAGATATGAAGACGTTACATGCCATTCAAGATCCAAAACATGCTCTCAATGATTAATGAAATGTTGTACATGAATGTTGAGCCTGGTAACTTTGTTGGGAGTATTAAAGTTATTGAATAACCTACTATTATTGATGTTGAACTAGATTGTCAAGGTGCAATTTGGAATATGTGTTTTGATGGGGCTTGTTCCAATCTTGGAAATGGAACTAGGGTTGCCTTTTATGCCCCTAATGGTAAGTGTTTTCAATTTTATTTTCAATTATCCTTTGAGTGCACAAAAAATACTACTGAGTATGAGGCACTCCTACTTGGTTTATGGATTGCTCATGAACATGGAATTTAAATTTTAATTATTAAGGGTGATTCTAAGCTAGTGGTTAAGTAGGTCAAAAATGATTATGCCACCCAAAAACAAGGATCAAACAATACATGAAATTTGTATGGGATTTTCTTGAGTTCTTTAATGCATTTAATATTTATTGTCATGATAGAGTTTCAATAAAGAAGTTGATAGACTTTTAGGGTTAGGTGCTTAGTTTGAAATTGAAAATATGAACCTACACTATTAGTATCAAGTGGAGGTGCTTATTAGGCCTTCAATCCCAAACAATGTGCATCATTGGCAAGTTTTTAATGATGATGAACGCATTAAGAGGTTTATGAATTATGAAGTTAAATTCCATGATTAGAACATAGACTTGGAATCCATGGTTTAGACCTATGATGGAAAAGAAACCTTGTTTTGGAAGGAAATTATTCAACTAAAAATAAATACACTCCCTAGAGGATTGGAGAGTTTAGAACTATCTTTTGATGGAGATGATAGAATTAAAATTAGAGACCCATTTATCTTAAAAGATGTAACTGAGTGTAATTTAGGTTCTCATGAGAATCCAAGGAAGGTTTGGATAGGTACTCACCTAAGTGAAATTGGGAAGCAAGTGTACATGCAACTACTAAAAAAGTACCAGGATTATTTAGCATGGTCTTATTCTGAATTGAAGACATATAGGGAAGACTTATTTCTTCATGTCATCCCACTACAACCTGATAGAAAGAATTTTAGGTAGAAGCAAAGACCTATTAAAACCATCTTGGCCACCAAGATGTGGGAGGATTTGAAGAAGCTAAGGGATGGTGGTATCATTCAACCCATTAGGTATTCATCATGGGTTGAAAATTTAGTCCCTATGACAAAGAAAAATGGTGACATCGACTTATGTGTGGATTTATGAAATTTGAATAAATCTTATTTGAAAGATAATTATCCCTTACCCAATTTGAATAACCTACTATAAAGTGTTATAGGATCAGAGATGTTGTATACATTAGATGGTTTCTTAGGGTATAACCAAGTTATAGTGAAGGAATCCAAGAAACCCAAGACTACATTCATAATGTCTTGGGGCACACACACACACACAGATATATATATATATATATATATATATATATATATATATATATATATATATATATATATATATATATATATATATATATATATATATATATATATGAGGATGCATTTCATGTTAATGAATGCTGGTGCAATGTTTCAGTGAGCTATGGACATTGATTTTTATAGGGGTGATTAATAAGTTTATACCTATGTATAAGGATGACATTATTATGTACTCCAAGATTAGAGAAGAATGTTTGGAGCATCTAGAGAAAGTGTTCATTATATGCAGGGAGTTTGGTATTTCACTTAATCCAAAGAAGTGTCACTTTAGAGTATAAAAGGATAAGTTTATGGGACATATAGTGTCAAAGGATGGTGTCATAATTGATCTTGAAAGGGTAGAATCCATTGACAAAGTACCTATCCCATAGTCCAAGAAGGTAATTCAGTCCTTCTTTGGAAAAATTAATTTCATCAAGAGGTTTGTGTCTAACTTTATAGAGATCACTCTGCCTATTACTTCCATGTTGAAAAATGACCAGACCATCAAGTGGGAGGAAAAGGTTATGCAAGAATTCAATGACATCAAAGGATATTTGAAATCTACCCATGTATTGGCTAGCCTTGATTACACTAAGCCATTTCAGATATTCTCTTTTGTATCATATAACACTATCATTACTGTCTTGTTGCAAAAGAATGAAGAAGGTCATGAGAAGATAATAGCTTTCTTTAGTAAAGCTATTCAAAGGTATGAACTAAATTATACCATCATGGAAAAACAAGATTTAACTCTCTTGAATGCTTTTAAAATGTTTAGGTCTTATATTCTGAGTTTAAATATTATTGCATATGTCTCACATACCATGGTGAAGGACATCTTGATTTAGATTGAAGCATCAAACAAGAGATGTAGGTGGGCTAACAAGTTGCAAGAGTATGACATGGACATTTAGACCACTAAGCTAGTGAGATGGATGGGTCTAGCCAAGCTCATGGTTGAGACTAATTTGTAGGTTGATCAGATAAACACTATTATTTTAAATGTTGATGACCCTTTGGATAGAATTCACATCTCTCCATGGTATAAAAACATTGTTTACAATTTTCAAAATATGAGTTATCCCCCTAACTTGGATAAGAACCAAAGGAGAAATCTCAAACTTGTTTCCCAAAAACATCTCTTGACTAAAAGTGAATTGACATGGATTAATCCAAATAGGGTTTTCCTAAGGTGCATGGTATAAAGACAAACTACTAACTTGATTTAAGACTTACATAGTGGAGTATGTGGTGGTCACATTTCACCTAAAGTCACAACTCATAAAATTTTGAGAGTTGGTTATTGGTGGCCATCACTATTCAAAGATGTTACTCAAAAAATTATAAAGTGCAAGAAATGTCTATGATTTACTGGGAGGTTGAAAGATCTAGGTTCTCTTCCTTTGTAGCCTGTGATGATTGAAGGCCCATTTAGACAGTGGGGAATGGATTTCATTAGAGAAATCACTGATTCATCAAGTGTTGGACATAGATGGATATTGGTTGCAACTGAATACTTGATGAAATGGGTTGAGGTGGTCCCTAAAAAGAAGGATATACACCAAGTCGATATGGACTTCTTATTGAATCAGATTATTTGTAGATTTGGTGTGCTTGTCAAGGTAATTGTTGACAATGCCATGAGATACAAAGCCAAACCTTTAGTGGCATTGTGTAAAGAATATGTGATCGAATTAACTTAGGCTTCTAATTATAATCCTCAAGGGAATGGGAAAGTAGAATTTATTAATAAAAACTTACTTAAGATCAATAGAGGAGCTTTGGAAGACAATAAGAAGTGGGGTGAATAGATGAAGTTTGCTTTGTAGGCTGATAAGATCATGCCCAAGAGAGCTATAGGCAAAATCCATTTTCAGCTTATTTATAAAGCTCAATCAATTTTGATTATGAATTTGTAGTTTCCCACTTATCAATTCATGCAAAAATAGAATATGATGAGCAAATCAACCACTATGAAAGTAGGATGAACCAGATTATTGAGCTTGATGAAATTTGAAGACAAACTCATAAGAGACACCTCAAATTCAAGGAAAGACTTAAAAGAATATTTGATAGAAAGTTTGTTCTAAGAGATTTTAAAGTTGGTGATCTAGTTCTAATTTAGGATAACATGCATGAAGAAAAAGGTAAGAATGGCAAGTTTGATGCCTTGTAGATGGGCCCTTATTCCATTGAATATAGAATTGGGGAGCATACTTTTTTCTTGAGAGACTTGGATGATGAAATACTAGAGCTTCTAGTTAATGGCAGGCATCCAAAACACTTCCTTGACTGAATCCATAACCCATGTACAATATTTTATAGTGTATAATTTTGTCCTTATGTTGATTTTTTGCTTTATTGCCCCTCTATTTTGGGCCTTATTTGTATAGTTCCTTTCATTTTTTTATCATGTGTTCATTTTCAAGTTGTCTTGATCTATTTTTGTTGATGCAACATATTTTGTTTATCCTTCATGAGTGTTTAATGATAAATTGCTCAAGTATTGACTCCATATCCCAATGGATTGGCACCTAGTCTTGCGTTCTAGGGTTCTTTGCACACCCATGGGGGGTGTACATCCCTAGGCAAGAGCCAATGTTAGTGCCCAAAATTGCATTGAGTAATTCATGCCCTTTTTTGAAATATTGGTGTATGAATATCCCACTATTGCCTCCTATGTACAAGTGTTCACCCAAGTTTAAAAAACTATCTTTTGCCTTGTGGACACCCTATATAATCCTAGTTCCAGCTAATGCTTGACATTTTCATATTTCAATATGATTGCATGGTCTGTGATTAAAATCAAGCTAAGAAGATTGAACATGCTAAAAATGATGTTTTTCATCTTCAAAATAGGCTTTAAAATGGTAGAATCATTGAGGCTAAATGCAAGTTTTGTATTAGTGCAATTTACAATTGGGGTGAAAAGGTTCACAAGAATATATGACAAAAAAAAATGAGTTATAAAAGGGTCACAAGTTTGACTTCTCAAATTCTTAAGTTTTTAGACTTTTTATTTGGCACTTTTGTTTGGAAATTTTATACACAAAATCTCAAGCTCAAGCTTTCAGACATTTTGTCTACAAATTCTCAAGTTCCATTTTTTGAAGATTTTGCAAATTTAGGCTTTTTGCAAGTCATATATTTTATTCGAGCTTCTTATCTTCAAATTTTTTGTCAAAGTCTTAAGCTTCCCTCCATTACAAACATGTGGCAGCTTGATGCTCATTCATTATGAAATTATTTTTGACTTGCCTAAGAGAAGTGCCAGCTTTACATGTGGCATCCCAATGCTAGTCCGAGGTTAGATCCTTTTTGTCAGAGCTTTAAGCTATGCTATTGGTTGAGAAAGAAAGATGATCTATGAATGACACTTGGAGAAGATCTACTAAACCCAAAAGATGCCATATGACATCATATTGAGAACTCATAAGGTAATTAGCCATTAGGATTCAAATCCATAGGCTACGTGTCAAGATCCTAGTCTTGCAAGCAATTCCATTCAAATATGGGCCACCATACATCCTAGTACAATCCAAAAGTCTATGAGATTATGCCACATGTCCTAAGCATAACTTGAGCATATTTTAAGATGCCACATGCTTGTTTTGGATGCACCTTAGATCAATATGGACATTCCCAAGCCATAAGATCCAATATTCATAAGAGCCTTTCAAGATCGACATGTGGAAACACCTGGATCATCATATCTAAGATTGATAGTATCTAGTTATCTAAGGCCCCTTATGAGAGTGATGTTTGTCCCTCCAAAGGACACATGTCATGCCCATGCTACTCCTAGCTGATAATCTAAAGGATTCTTCTTAGAGCCCATAGAGAAGATGAATGTCCCTACTAGACTTGTAAGATGATTCCATGTACTTCCATAATCAATGCATTTTCATGCCATGTTACATCTAATCTAAAGATTGTGAGAGCCCAAGATGATGATGCATGTCCCTAATGGACCCATGAGATAATGATGCATGTCATCCCTAGAGAGCTATACCTAAGATCGATAGATCACCTCTAAGAATGATGAATGGATCCCTTTGATCTATATAATTAATATAAAGTTACCAAAAACTATCCATAAGGATTTTGAGTGTAATCAAAAAGTGATGTGTGTCTGAGCAATAATACAATAACCCATAAAGGCAACACTTGTCTAGGTTGGGTCTCGACTACTTATGACAATGACAAGTGGTACTCTTACAACTAACTAAATCAAAGGGCCTCAACCAAGAACTTGAAATAAATAGAAAGGTGTCGTATGGCACATTAAAAATGGGTCATCACATCAAGATGCATCACAAGTGCCTAATGTTGTTCCCAAAATCTGTCACTAGTTTTTTTGGACAACATGTCAACCATTTCAGTCTTCCAGGCTGAAATGGTCTCTTTCTTTCTCAAAATGTTCTGAGCAGTCAAGTTATCCAATCTCATAAGCCTTTTCAGCTAAATAAATCACAGGTTCAAAGGGTGAGCTTTCGTAAGGAAAAATCTCAAAACACTTAAAGCATTTTCTAAAAAATTGTAAGGATGGTTCAATGCCAAGGTTCAATCAAAGGTTCAATGGCGGGGTTCAATAATATGGAATGAACCATTGAACCATTGAACCATTGAACTCCACCTTTCAAAGGTTCAAAGAGTTCAAAGGTTTAACGAGTTTAAAGATTTAATGCATTCAAAGGGTTTAAAGATTCAAAGTTCAAAGTTTAACGAATGGTTCAAGTAGAAGATTCTAGAAAAAGGTTCAACCGAATGGTGCAAACAATTGGTTCAATGACACCTTAAACTCATAAAGAAGACTAAGTGAATGTGGCTCTTTAAAAAAAATTGAACCACCAAACTATAGGACTGTTGAACTTTGAACCATTGAACCTTGAACCATTAATCTCTAAAAGGTTCAAAGGGTTCAAGGTTCAAAGTGGTTCAAAGCGATGAATGATGCCCCTATAGACGTCAAATTCAGGGTAATGAAATAATCATTGATTTTTGAATAATGCAGACCTAAGAACAAACAAAGTGACCAACCAAGGAAGGAGCTGAAGAAGCCAGTAGAAGGTGAGAAGATAGCCTCAAGAGCTCAAATCAATAGAAAGAGACAAGATATAGCAAGGAAAGAGGGAATCAAATAGAGAATCTAGAAGTGTCGATGGAAGAGTTATTCTAGTAGGTGGAGCAGTTTGCTAGATGGACCTCAGAGAGTGCAAGCATTCAATGGCATGGCCTATTTTTCTTCATTGAGTAAAGGTGAATGGACAGCCATGTAAACATCATAAAGAATACCAGATGACCCATGCCTTGGATAAGATATTTGAGATGATTTAGAATACCAAAAGTTAAGGCCAATGACCTATTCTAGCATGCCCCCTTCACAAAATTTCCAATGCATTCAATGTAGCATGGGCCATTTCATGAAAACAAGCACTCAAGTCTTTATTTAGATGCTATATATTATAATCTCTCAGTTAGAAAAGGGGGGATCTCTCTATTATTAGAAGTGAAACTCTAACCAAATTGAAAGGCATTCCTGAGACTTTGAGCTCAGAATGTTAATCATATTTTATCAAGTGAATGAGAAAGCAAGTGACCTTTCAGACTTTGTGTTGAAATAGCTTGTGTTATCTAGGAAATCATTCTTATGTCTTTTTCCTAAATATAATCTTTTCCATTTAATCAAATAAGTAGAACAAGTGGAAATAATCTAAAATATGTCTTTAAGTCGACTATGGGAGACTTTGTGCTACCATAATTGTCTTTAGTCTATGTGTTTTATGTTTTAGGATATTGGAGAGACTTTGAGCTCCCCTTTATCCTTCGTAATATTTTAATTTGTTGTAGCTTTTGGTGGAGACTTTGTGCTACACTTCATTCTACTGTGTTACTTTGTCCTAAATCAATAGGAAAAATAATGAAAGACTGTGCTTTTGTAGGTTTCTTATGGATCTAGTTACTACCCAGGAAGAATTCCTGTTGTTTGCTGAACATCATTTTTGAAAGAAGAGAAATGCCTTTAGTAATTACACAAGAATCCTCCTTTATTTTATAAATATCATCTCTAAGAAAAGAGAGATGGATGGTATGATTTCACCCCTGAGTCTATTTTTAGTTTATATTAGTATATTATAGTTTAGAGGGAACCTCCCCTTGCTGAGAGGAGAGATTTATCTCATTATGCTATGGTAACCACACCCATTTTATAGTATAAATCTCATTGTGCTATGGTTGATATACCCATTTTTTCATCAATTAATTGATGAAAAAATATTCACCCAACAGTTTTTGGTGACTCCACTGGGAAAGAATGCATAATTTGAAGCCTTAAGCTTCAAATTGAAGCATTTCTAGTTATTTTCCATTCTCCACTCTGGTAGATCCATGGTATACATGAAGCTAGAGACCTCAAGGTATTGTTGATCCTGTGTTCAATTTTGTGCAACAAATTGATTTTGACCTTTCTCCTCCATGATCTCACCTTCAGCGAACCAAGAGTTTCCCTCCTATAGACGCCAGGTCCCCAATACCAGGTAAAACTTCTCTTTTCTCTACTAACAAAGCTTTGTCTATACGTACCCTATAGAGGTTTGTTATCACTCCTTTAAATCATCATATCATGGCAGCCCAAGGCCCTTGGGGTAACACTTTTGGCCCTCTGAATCTAACCCCACCTTTACATGAACTACCCCGTAGTTCAAGAAAGAATTTTCCCAAGTTCTATGGTGATGGGAGAGTTCATCTTGATGAGCATATTGCAACTTTTTGTGTAGCCTGTGGTGTGATAGGCATTGAATTTGAAGATATAGTGGTCAGGTTGTTTTTGGAAACATTGCAAGGCACTATCATAGACTAGTTTTATCATTTGCAAGCACAAATAGTAACTGACTAGAACACTCTCAAGGCCAAGTTTGAGGCTAGGTTCAAACCCACAAAAGATACACATGCCTTGTTAGCCCAAACTACACAAATGAAGAAGGAGCCTCATGAACCCATGTGAGACTTCATTGCTAAATTTGACAAGCTGAGAAATAAGATTCCTACAATTGCTCAGCCGATGCCAGAAAATCTTAAGTGCTTCTTCTTCAATTCTCAGCTTCCTAAAGTGAGTTTCCTATTGAGGCAGGCTAGCCACATAGATCTTGCTATAGCTCAGATTTTGGCCACTAAGGTTGAAGATGATCTTATCTTGACAAGAAAGATAAGAAGAGATCCTAACAAAAATAAATCTTCTTCATCTTCTGAAAATTTCTCTACAGGCACCACTGATCCTATGGTGCAAAAGATAGAAAATGAATTTTTAGCTCTAAAAAAAATGGCACAAGGGATGTCTACCCCTCCTTATTAAGATATACAAAGGAGGACATTTTCCAACCAGTCATATCAAGGCAATGCTACCAGGAATCAAGGGAAACTAAATCGTCTCCCTCCCCCATAGGGAAAGCTTACCATTGAAGCAACACTAGCTAACTCAATAGTTGGTTATCATGAAGTTGAACATGATTTCTCTTTCCAACCTGAGTTGGACCAAGAAGATGACACTGATCTCTTTGTAGAAGGTGAAGAAGAATTAGATGGAGACTCTAACATTGGTTTCCTAAATTACCAGGATGAAGTTAGAAGTAAGAGAGAAGTGTTTGATGGATCATATGCTATCTTTACTAGGTCCTAAAATTAGTCAACTCAACAAGATGATAAGGAGAAAATAGGGAAAGAATCTTGACCAGTAATTTCAATTGCTAAACGAGGGACTTCACTGCCTTTCCAATAAAGGGACCCGGTGATCAATAAAAAAGTAAGTACCTCAAACAACCCTACATCTTTTGCTTCAATTTATTAGACTAGTACCACACCCAATAAAACCTAAAATGATGGACTTCCTTCCTTTGTTTCTATTTCATTTCTTTTATTTGACATAATTGATCATACTAGGAAGACCAAGATCCAAATGTCTGAGTTTGAATACTTACAAGCCAACTTTGAGCAGTTGGATAGGCTAGTTGAATGCATCAAGAACAGAACCATCCCCATAGGATAAGATGTTTCAAAGGTAACTCATGATACCCCAAAGAATACATCCACCTAAAAAAATATTGTCATTGCTCCTCCTATTTCCTTGGGGAAGACTGAACCTTTCTATGTTTCCCTATTGATAAATGGTCATAAGTTGATCCACTGCATAATGGACTCTAGCACCTCTGACAATGTGATGCCCATCAAGGTTGTAGTCTCTCGGTCTCACTCTAACTAAAATTTTTAGGAGATGTTTCTCCATTGAAAATAAGCAAGTGCCACTTTTGGGATAGATCAAAGATGCCCAATTTGCATTTGTGGCTTTCCCAAAAAAAAGGATTAAAATGACAGTCTTGGTGGCTGACGTTCAAGCTTCCTATGGCATTTTGCTTTGATGAAATTTTTGCAAGGATGTTGGAGGATAATTGAACATTGACCTATCTAAGGTGAGGATACCTATCTAGGGCATCATGCAAAGGATGCTTCCTGAGAAGGAATTAAAATATATTATCACCCAAACATCATCCCTTAAAGCTCAAATTCTATTTGAATCCTCAGGAATGAGTAACTACTTTCTATCTACAGAAGATGTTTCTATTTCATCAGACAAAAGTTATGTAAGTGACAATCCAAAAAATTTAGATAAGACATCAGAAGGATTGGTAGAGCATTGTTAAGATGAAAAAGGATCTTCCCTCTCTAATAAAGAAAACTCTAAAAGGAGATCAGATTCTAATGATGTCTAGATTCTATAATTTGATGGAAACAATTCTTCTACCATTTTTGGAGCTGGAATTGTTTTGATATCTCCACAAGGAGATATTTCCCCTATTTGTATAAGTTGTAGTTCAAAAACACCAACAACACCGCTGAGTATGAATTTTTGTTGCTCGGATTGAAAGCTGCTCAAACTAAAAATGTTAAGCTTCTTCACACCTGAGGAGATGTTAAACTAGTGGTTTGTCAGGTGAGGAACCTGTATCAAATCAAGAATGAAAAATTGTGACATTATCACAATTTGGTGTGGGACTGCCTTAAAAGTTTTGAGGCTTTCAGTATTTATGTGGTGCCCAGAGAATTTAATGATCGAGCAGATTCCTTAGCCATCTTTACAACTCTCAGGGTTCCTCACCAATATTTTAAAGGGCATAAGTACACTATTGAACTATTATTTTGACTAAGCGTACCTGATAATTCTGACCATTGGTAGGTGTTTAATCTTGAATACCAAATCATTAATTTTTTGGAATAGATGGATAGCTTTGAGGAGCTTTATTTTGAAGGCAATGAATCTCTATTATAGGAATCAGCTCCCAAAACAAATTTAAAAATTGATGAAGAGTTCCTTCAACTCGAAGGGAATAAAATTATCAAAGGGTTAGTTTCTCTTGAGAAGCTATTCAATAAGCATGATAGGTTTATCAAGAAGCAATAAATAGATTCAAGTTCCTCCAAAGATTTTGATCAAATAAATTTGAGTACATAAGATAATCCCAAAATGGTCAACATTGGGAATTATTGCACTCCTGATGAAAAAATTAAATTCATTACTCTGCTTCACAATTACATTGATGTTTTAGCATACTCTTATAATGATCTAAAATCTCTTAGGCTTGAAAAAATTTGGCACAAAATTTCTCTCAAGGTTGGGTCATTACCTCACAAGTAGAAACAAAGGTAGTACAACCACAAGATATCAAGTACTATTCTTTTTGAGATACGAAAAATGTTAAATGCGAGGATAATTTTTCTAATCCATCATTCCACCTAGATTGAAAACATAGTCCCCATGAGAAAAAATAATGGAGAATTTCGCCTCTGTGTTGATTTCATAATGCTATGTACCTAGGGATATGATATATTGATGTATATGGGTTAATGGAGATGCCGACATGTGGCACACATCCCCTTAGTTATATGGGTACACTATATTATGATAATAGAGTAACTTATGGTAGTAGTACATTGGGTAATGGTCGGTCTACATTGGATTAGGAGGTTACCCATCCATGGGTTAGATAGATGTATATATATAGGAGATGATTATCATGGTAAGGATATCAAGTAAGCATTGAGTCTTCTATTGTAAGAGGATATTAGAGGTTGTCCCCTCAAAGAGACATTGTGGAGTTATTCCTTCCTAAAATAGTATTATATGGTGTTTCCCTACCTTAAGGGTATTTTTGCATCTATTGAATATCAAGATCATTAAAAGTGGTATTAGAGCTTCGATTTGGGCAATTTGTGTGGAGCGAAACCCTAATTTCACTATATCTTCTGAAATATAGGGAATTTTTACTGGAGATGTAAGAAAATCTAAGAGAAGCATAGTAAAAATTTTAGAATTTTTTGATTTGTTTTGAGGGAGTTATTTCTATTTTAGAGTTTATAATAATTTCTCTATATCTTCCAAAATATAGGGAATTTTTATTTGAAATTTTTATTGGAGATGTAAGCAGATTTAAGAGAAATTCAGTCAAAGTTTCAGAAGTTTTGGAGCTGTTTTGAGTGAGTTTTTGTAATTTTATGGATTAGTTTTGACATTTTAGGGTTTCATGAACCTTAATTTTTTTTGTGGATCATGGAGTTACAAATATTTTCAAGGAAAGATGATATTGATGTTAGATAATGGTGGATACTTTTGGATAATCATTTTATAAAAACTTTTAGGCAAAGACAATTAACTCTTTTTTTGTCTGGGCCTGCACTAGATTGGTTTGATCAGTTGAGCTGTACAGAAAGGTTTTGTTCATGGAAAGAAATGGAACAATTTTTTTTAGATCGATGGGATATAAAAAAAGAAGTAGAAAAATAAGAAGCAGTAGAAGAAGAAGAAGCAGAAAAAGAAGATGAAATAGAAGAATCATCAGAAGAACAAGAAGAAGTAGTAGAAGAAGCAATAGAAGAAGAAGCAGATGATGATGATGATGATGATGATGAAGAAGAAGAAGAAGAAGAAGAAGAAGAAGAAGAAGAAGAAGAAGAAGAAGAAGAAGAAGAAAAGAAGGGTTCAAATAATTTGGCTCCAAAGAAATCCAAGTCAATTTTTCAATTTCATGGATACATTCAAAAGAAGAAGGTAGTTGTGTCCATAAACCCTACCAGCAAGTATAACTTCATTAACATGAATGTGGCTAAGCATCTACATGTTCAAGCAAAGAATATCAAAGAGGTTCAAGTAGATGGTAAGAATATTTCAATGTTTGAAGATCTAAAGCTCATTATGGAAAAATATGTTTTGCATTCAGATTTTTATGCTTTGGATATGGATGATATGGATATAGTTCTTAGATATCCATGGTTAGAAACTTTGGGAACAATTTATATCAATGTTCAAAAAAAGTTCATGAAGTTTTGGTATAGGAAAAATAAGATCACTTTACAAGATATCATAGTGAAAAAGACACCAATAACACTCCAAGTAGATCATGAGGATAAGATGGAAATAGGTGATGAAGAACATGATGAAGATTCAGATGATATAAATAAAGACACACTACAAATGAGCACTTCATCTACTCAAGAGAGAAAGAAGGAAAAGGTGGAAGAGATAGAAGCAAAGGTGGATAAGGTCAAAATATTGGAAAATGTTGAGGTATATAGACACCCACATCATCATGAGAGGAAACAATCATGGAACTAGGTGAGGAAGTGTCATAACAACAATAATTTTGTCTATACAGGAAATAAAATTTCTAATCATTATGGATATGCATGGAATCCAAAGAAAAAATACTATGGCACATGGAATGAATGGGGAAAACACTATGACTATTCATGGAAGAATACCTACTATGGTCATGGTTAGAATCAGAGTAGCACAACGGAATATGGTACATAGAATAAAAAGGGGAATAATTATGCTTGGACACCAAAATAGTATAATTATGATCAAGAATGAAATCAGAGGAGCACAATAAAATTTGGAAACAAGTTTGGAGAGCTATCACCTGCCAAGATCACATATGGATGGCTAGATGATCGAGATTGGAGACAAGTGTGCAATGATTTGAAGCACACTCATTATTTGGTTTCTTCTTATGTTTTGGGGATGAAACATGTCAAGGAGGGAATGAATGCTATGTACCTAGGGATATGATATATTGATGTATATGGGTTGATGGAGATGCTGACATGTGGCACACATTCCCTTAGTTATATGGGTACACTAAATTATGATAATAGAGTAACTTATGGTAGTAGTACATTGGGTAATGGTCAGCCTACATTGGATTAGGAGGTTACCCATCCATGGGTTAGATAGATGTATATATATAGGAGATGATTATCATGGTAAGGATATCAAGTAAGCATTGAGTCTTCTATTGTAAGAGGATATTGGAAGTTGTCCCCTCAAAGAGACATTGTGGAGTTATTCCTTCCTAAAGGAGTATTATATGGTGTTTCCCTACCTTAAGGGTATTTTTGCATATATTGATTATCAAGATCATTAAAAGTGGTATCAGAGCTTCGATTTGGGCAATTTATGTGGAGAGAAGCCCTAATTTCACTATATCTTATGAAATGTAGGGAATTTTTACTCAAAATTTTTATTGGAGATGTAAGAAAATATAAGAGAAGTGTAGTAAAAATTTTAGAATTTTTTGATTTGTTTTGAGGGAGTTATTTCTATTTTAGGGTTTATAATAATTTTGCTATATCTTCCAAAATATAGTGAATTTTTATTGGAGATGTAAGAAGATTTAAAAGAAGTGCAGTCAAAATTTTAGAAATTTTGGAGCTATTTTGAGTGATTTTTATTGATTTTATGGATCCGTTTTGACATTTTAGGGTTTCATGAACCTTAATTTTTTTGTGGATCATGGAGTTGCAAATATTTTTAGGGGAAGATGATATTGATGTTAGAGAATGGTCGCTCCTTTTGAAGAATCATTTTAGAAAAACTTTTAGGCAAAGACAATTAACTCCTTTTTTATCTGGGCCTACACTAGATTGGTTTGATCAGTTGAGCTGTACAGAAAGGTTTTCTTCATGGAAAGAATTGGAAAAGATTTTTTTAGATCGATGGGCTATAAAACAAGAGGTAGAAAAAGAAGAAGCAGTAGAAGAAGAAGAAGAATTAGAAAAATAAGAAGAAGCAGTAGAAGAAGAAGAAGAAATAGAAGAATCAATAGAAGAATAAGAAGAAGAAGAAGTAGAAGAAACAATTAAAGAAGAAGAAGAAGAAGAATAAGAAGAAGAAGAAAAAGAATTGGATGATAAGGGTTCAAATAATTTGGATCCAAAGAAATCTGAGTCAATTTTTCAATTTCATGGATGCATTCAAAAGAAGAAGGTGGTTGTGTCCATAAACCCTACCAGCAAGTATAACTTCATTAACATGAATGTGGCCAAGCATCTACATGTTCAAGAAAAGAATATCAAGGAGGTTCAAGTAGATGGTAAGAATATTTCAATGTTTGAAGATCTGAATCTCATTATAGAAAAATATGTTTTGCATTCAGATTTTTATGCTTTGGATATGGATATAGTTCTTGGATAACCATGGTTAGAGACTTTGGGAAAAATGAATATCAATGTTCAAAAAAAGTTCATGAAGTTTTGGTATAAGAAAAAGAAGATCACTTTACAAGATATCATAGTGAAAAAGGCACCAATAACAATCCAGGTAGATTGTGAAGATGAGATGGAAACAGGTGATGAAGAACATGATGAAGATTCAGATGATATAGATAAAGACACACTACAAATGAGCACTTCATCTACTCAAGAGACAAAGAAGAAAAAGGTGGAAGAGGTAGAAGCAAAGGTGGATAAGGTCAAATTATTAGAAAAGGTTGAGGTATATAGACACCCACATCATCATGAGAGAAAACAATCATGGAACTAGGTGAGAAAGTGTCATAATAATAATCATTTTGTCTATACAGGAAATAAAATTTCCAATCATTATGGATATGCATGGAATCCAAAGAAAAAATACTATGGCACATGGAATGAATGGGGGAATCACTATGACTATGCATGGAAGAATACCTACTATGGTCATGGTTGGAATCAGAGTAGCGCAATGGAATATGGTACATGGAATAAAAAGAGGAATAATTATGCTTGGACACCAAAGCAGTATAATTATGATCATAAACGAAATCAGAGGAGCACAATAAAATTTGGAAACAAGCTTGGAGAGCTATCACCTGCCAAGATCACATATGGATGGCTAGATGATCGAGATTGGAGACAAGTGTGCAATGATTTGAAGCACACTCATTATTTGGTTTCTTCCTATATTTTGGGGATGAAACATGTCAAGGAGGAAAGGAATGCTATGTACTTAGGGATATGATATATTGATGTATATGGGTTGATGGAGATGCCGACATGTGGCACACATCCCCTTAGTTATATGGGTACACTATATTAGGATAATAGAGTAAATTATGGAAGTATTACATTGGGTAATGGTTGGCCTACATTAGATTAGGAGGTTATCCATCCATGGGTTAGATAGATGTATATATATAGGAGATGAATATCATGGTAAATATATCAAGTAAGCATTGAGTTCTCTATTGTAAGAGGATATTGGAGGTTGTCCCCTCAAAGAGACATTGTGGAGTTATTCCTTCCTAAAGGAGTATTATATGGTGTTTCCATAACTTAAGGGTATTTCTTCATATATTGAATATCAAGATCATTACAAGTGGTATCAGAGGTTCGATTTGGGCAATTTGTGTGGAATGAAACACTAATTTCACTATATCTTTTGAAATATAAGGAATTTGTATTTGAAATTTTTACTGGAGATGTAAGAAAATATAAGAGAAGCGTAGTAAAAATTTAATAATTTTTTGATTTTTTTTGAGGGTGTTATTTCTATTTTAGGGTTTATAATAATTTTGCTATATCTTCCGAAATATAGGGAATTTTTATTTGAAATTTTTACTGAAGATGTAAGAAGACTTAAGATAATTGAAGTCAAAATTTAAGATTTTTTGGAGCTATTTTGAGTGACTTTTTGTGATTTTATGGATCAGTTTTGACATTTTAGGGTTTCATGAACCTTAATTTTTTTTGTGGATCATGGAGTTGCAAACATTTTTAGGGAAAGATGATATTGATGTTAGAGAATGGTGGATCCTTTTGGATAATCATTTTAGAAAAACTTTTAGGCAAAGACAATTAACTCCTTTTTTGTCTGGGCCTGCACTAGATTGGTTTGATTAGTTGAGCTGTACAGAAAGGTTTTCTTCATGGAAAGAAATGGAACAAATCTTTTTAGATCGTTGGGATATATAACAAAAAGTAGAAAAAGAAGAAGCAATAGAAGAAGAATTAGAAAAAGAAGAAGAAGAAGAAGAAGAAGAAGCATTAGAAGAAGAAGAAGAAGAAGAAGAAGAAGAAGAAGAAGAAGAAGGGTTCAAATAATTTGGCTCCAAAGAAATTTGAGTCAATTTTTCAATTTCATGTATGCATTCAAAAAAAAGAAGGTGGTTGTGTCCATAAACCCTACTAGTAAGTATAACTTCATTAACATGAATGTGGCCAAGCATCTACATGTTCAAGAAAAGAATATCAAAGAGATTCAAGTAGATGGTAAGAATATTTCAATGTTTGAAGATCTGAAGCTCATTATGAAAAAATATGTTTTGCATTCAGATTTTTATGCTTTGGATATGGATGATGTGGATATAGTTCTTGGATATCCATGGTTAGAGACTTTGGGAACAATAAATGTTAATGTTCAGAAAAAGTTCATGAAGTTTTGGTATAAGAAAAAGAAGATCACTTTACAAGATATCATAGTGAAAAAAGCACCAATAACACTCCAGGTAGATCATGAGGATAAGATGAAAATAGGTGATGAAGAACATGATGAAGATTTAGATGATATAAATAAAGACACACTACAAATGAGCACTTCATCTACTCAAGAGACAAAGAAGGATATCAAGTAAGCATTGAGTCTTCTACTGTAAGAGGATATTGGAGGTTGTCCCCTCGAAGAGACATTGTGGAGTTATTCCTTCCTAAAGGAGTATTATATGGTGTTTCCCTACCTTAAGCTTCCTAAAGGAGTATTATATGGTGTTTCCCTACATTATCACAATTTGGTGTGGGACTACCTTAAAAGTTTTGAGGCTTTCAAGATTTATGTGGTGCCTAGAGAATTTAACGATCGAGCAGATTCCTTAGCCATCTTTACAATTGTCATGGTTCCTCACCAATATTTTAAAGGGCATAAGTACACTATTGAACTATTCTTTTAACTAAGCGTACCTGATAATGCTGACCATTGGTAGGTGTTTAATGTTGAATACCAAATCATTACTTTTTTGGAATAGATGGATAGCTTTGAGGAGCTTTATTTTGAAGGCAGTGAATCTCTATTATAGGAATCAACGCCCAAAACAAATTTAAAAATTGGTGAAGAGTTCCTTCAACTCAAAGGGAATAAAATTCCCAAAGGGTTAGTTTCTCTTGAGAAGCTATTCAATAAGCATGATAGGTTTATCAAGAAGCAATAAATGGATTCAAGTTCCTCCAAAGATTTTGATCAAATAAATTTGAGTACATAAGATAATCCCAAAATGGTCAACATTGGGAATTATTGCACTCCTGATGAAAAAATCAAATTCATTACTCTGCTTCACCATTACATTGATGTTTTAGCGTACTCTTATAATGATCTAAAATCTCTTAGGCTTGAAGAAATTTGGCACGAAATTTCTCTCAAGGTTGGGTCATTACCTCACAAGTAGAAACAAAGGTAGTACAACCAAAAGATATCAAGTACTATTCTTTTTGAGATACAAAAAATGTTAAATGCGAGGATAATTTTTCTAATCCATCATTCCACCTGGATTGCAAACATAGTCCCCATGAGAAAAAATAATGGAGAATTTCACCTCTGTGTTGATTTCATAAATCTAAATCAATCCTCTTTAAAATAAAACTACCCCCTTCCCATCATGGATCAGCTACTACAGACAGTGACTGGCTCAAAGACGTTATCAATGTTAGATGGTTTTTCAGGGTATAATCAAGTGGAAGTTGGTGAAGCAGACCAACATAAGACCACTTTCACTACACCTTGGGGCACCTTTGCATATCACCAAATTCCTTTTGGTTTGATCAATGCTAGCACCACCTTTTAGAGAGCGATGGATCTTGCCTTCAAAAATGAAATGGGGAAGTTCATTATGATATATCTTAATGACTTGACTATCTTTTTCAAACATCGTTCTGATCATGTGTAACATTTACAACAAGTGCTAGAATGATGTCAATAAAATGGAATTTCTCTCAATCCTAAGAAATCAATTTTTGGGGTTATAGAAGGGAAACTTCTCAATCACACTGTATCCTAAGAAGGCATAAAGATCAATCCAAAAAGAGTCAAATCCATCCAAGAGATTTCTCTTCCTGTTAGTAAGATTGCAGTCCATTCTTTCTTTGGAAAGGTGAATTTTATATGAAAGTTCATTCCTGAATTCATAGAGAAGACTTGCCACATTATCAACATGATGAAGGGTAAAGCTAATTTTTTCTAGACTAAAGAAGGCAAGTTAGCATTTCAAGAGATCAAGGAAGCTATCATCCATGCCCCAATCTTGGTTTGTCTAGATTATACCAAAGACTTTGTAATATATAGCTATACTTCTGAACACATGCTTTCAACTTTTTTGGTTCATCAGAATAAAGAAGGTGTGGAGTCCCCCATATCTTTCATGAGTTTTCCTCTCAAAGCTCATGAGCTAAAATATTCAAACATGGAGAAGAATGCTTATGCTGTGGTTAAGGTGGTAAAACACTTCCATTTTTACAACCTGAACTCACACACTATTGCTCTAGTTCCTGATATAATAGTAAAGTCCATTCTAACTCAGCAAGAGTTTAGAACTAAAAGGGGTAATTGGATTGATAAAATCTAGGAGTTTGATCTTATTATCAAACCTATGAAGCTTGTGTGGGGAAGAGGTCTCTACCAATTAATTATTGATAATATACCAGAAGAAATAGAGGTTGAAGACATACCTACAATTCTCTTTGTCACCACTACAAATGAGTGGTATTCTAATATCGCTCATTTCCTTACCTATGGTGAGTGTCCTGCCCACCTATCTCATAAAGAAAAGAGGGCTATTAAGTTGAAAGATGCTAACTTTATCTTATGGGACAATGGTTTGTACAAGAGGAGCCTTGATGGGGTATTTATTCATTACATGGATAAAGTGCAACAGAGCAAATTTTTAGATTCTTTCCACAATTTGGCTTGTGGAGGACATTTTTTTGTACCTGTGACTGCCCATAAGATTTTGTGAGACAAGTACTATTAGCCTACTCTGTTTTGATATTTATACACTTGGGTACGTAAATGTGAGTTGTGTCAATAATTTTTTGGGAAACCCAAGTTGGCCACGTTACCTCTCAAGCCGATGGTGATTGAAGAACCATTTCAACAATGGGGTATTGATTTCATTGGCACCGAGAAACCATCCTCAAGTGCTAGACATAACTATATCCTCACTGTAATAGATTATTTTACCAAGTGGGTGGAAGCCAATCCAGTCAAACATGCTACTTCAGAAGTGGTATGTAATTTCTTCAAGGAAAATATTATTTCCTAGTTTGGAGTCTCAACCAAGATTTTAATAGACAATGTAGCCTATTTCTCTTCTCATGAGGTTACCCAGATCTACTACTATTATGGGATTATCCTCTCCCACTCTTCTGACTAATATCTGCAAGGAAATGGTCAAGCATAATCAAGCAACAAGAACTTGGTGACCATTATCAAGAAGCTGGTAGATGACAATCAGAGAACCTGGCTTAAAGTATTTTTTGAAATTTTATGGGCAGACAAGATTACACCCAAAAGGGTGATTGGTATGTCACCATTTCAACTTTGTATGGTTTGAATGTAGAAATACAAATCACACTAGAACTACCAGCACTGACGTTGGCAAAGGCAGTCAAAGATCAAATATTTGAAGATTCTATCTACAAGAGCATCATGTGTTGACTGAAATAAATGAGCAATGAACTATGGTGGTGGACCATATTGCTGTACATCAAAATTAGTCAAAGAAACTCTTTGAAAAAAGAGCAAGGATTTGTGATTTTCAAATTGGAGATCAAGTCTTGTTATGGGACAAGAAGAGAGAACCAAAAGGAATGCACGACAAATTTGATTCTTTGTGGAGAGGTTCATTCACCATCCATTAATTCAATGGAGATAATAATTTCTTATTGAGATATCAAGATGAGATGTTATTTTCACTACCTCATAGTGGGCAGCATTTGAAGCACTTCAATTTTTGAAGTATCATATGAGTCCAGTTGTACATTTGTCTAGTATTTGTTTGTTTTATATTGTTTGTTTGGTTTTTTGGCATATTTTTATTTTTGGATGGCATGAATCTATAACCCAATGGCATAGATGAAGGCACTTAGAGTCTAGATTCTACTCCCTTCGATTGTTCAAAATATAATCAATAGAAGTTCCCCAACTGGAGCTAGCTGTTGTTCCCAAAATCTGTCATTAAATTTTTGTGGACAACGTGTCGACCATTTTAGTCCTACACGCTGAAATGGTCTCTTTCTTTCTAAAAATATTTTGAGTAGTCAAGTTATCCAATCACACAAGCCTTTTTAGCTAAGGAAATCATAGGTTCAAAAGGTAGGCTTTTGCAAGGAAAAATCTCAAAACACTTAAGGCATTTTCTAAAAAATTGTAAGGATGGTTCAATGCCAAGGTTCAATAAAAGGTTCAATAGTGGGGTTAAATAATATGGAATGAACCATTGAACTGTTGAACCATTGAAGTCCACCTTTCAGAGGTTCAAAGAGTTCAAAGGTTCAACGAGTTCAAAGCTTCAATCCATTCAAAGGGTTTAAAGATTCAAAGTTCAAAGATTAGTGAATGGTTCAAGCAGAAGATTCTATAAAAAGGTTCAACTAAATGGTGCAAACAATTAGTTCAATGACACCTTGAACTCGTAAAGAAGACTAAGTGAATGCGGTTCTTTACAAAACATTGAACAGTCAAACTGTTAAACCGTTGAACTTTGAACCTTGAATCATTGAACTCTAAAAGGTTCAAAGGGTTTAAGGTTCAAAGTGGTTCAAAGCGATGATTGATGCCCCTATAGACGTCAAATTTAGGGTAATGAAATAACCATTAATTTTTGAATAACGCAGACCTGAGAACAAACAAAGTGACCAACCAAGGAAGGAGCTGAAGAAGCTAGTAGAAGGTGAGAAAATAGCCTCGAGAGCTTGGATCAGCAAAAAGAGACAAGATATAACAAGGAAAGAGGGAATCAAATAGAGAATCTAGAAGCATTGGTGGAAGATTTATTCTAGTAAGTGGAGTAGTCCACCCGATAGACCTTAGAGAGTGCAAGCATTCAATGGTGTGGCCTATTTTTTTCATTGAGTAAAGGTGAATGGATAACCGTGTAAACATCATAAAGAAGAGTAGATGATCCATGCTTTGGAGGAGATATTTGAGATGATTTAGAATGCCAAAAGTTAAGGCTGATGACCTGTTCTAGTATGGCCCCTTCACAAAAGTTCTAATGCATTGAATGCAACATGGGCCATTTTGTGAAAACAAGCGCCCAAGTCTCTTTTTGGATGCTATATATTATAATCTCTCAGTTGGAAAAGGGGGGATCTCTCTGTTATTAGAAGTGAAACTCTACCCAAATTGAAAGGAATTCCTCAGACTTTGAACTCAGACTGTTAATCATATTTTATCAAGTGAATGAGAAAGCAAGTGATCTTTTCGACTTTATGTTGAAATAACTTGTGTTATCTAGGAAATAATTTTTATATATTTGTCCTAAATACAGTCTTGTACATTTAATTAAATAATTAGAACAAGTGGAAATAATATGAAAGATGTCCTGAAGTTGACTATGGGAGACTTTGTGCTGCCATAATTTTATTTAGTCTGTGTGTTTTATGTTTCAGGATATTGGAGAGACTTTGAGCTCCCCTTTATCCTTCATAATATTTTACTCTGTTGTATTTTTCAGTGGAGACTTTGTGCTGCACTTCATTCTACTGTGTTACTTTATCCTAAATCAATAGGAGAAATAATGAAAGACTTTATGCTTTCATAGGTTTCTTGTGGATCTAGTTACTACCTAGGAAGAATTCTTGCTATTTGCTGAACATCATTTCTAAAAGAAGAGAAATGCCTTCAGTAATTACACCAAAATCCTCCTTTATTTTGTGAACATCATCTCTAAAAAAAAAGAGATGGATGGTATGATTTCACCTCTGAGTCTATTTTCAATTTATATTAGCATATTATAGTTTATAAGGAACCTCCCCTTGTTGAGAGGAGATATTTATCTCATTATGCTATGGTAACCACACCCATTTTGATGTATATATATCATTTTACTATGGTTGATATACCCATTTTGCTATCAGTTAATTGATGACAAAATATTCACCCAACACCTAAGACCAATCAAAAGTGACATGTGTCTAGATTTGAGCCAACTAAGTGGCTTAGTCACATTTAAGCCCCATGAATGCCTAGTTGGATCTGATGTGGCTTGACACATGCCAAGAGGTGGGAATATTTAGCTTTGAAGCTAAAATTGATGGCTCCTTCATAGATGAACAAGAATTTAAAATGCAGAATAAGGTATTTATTTTAAGGTTCTAGCTATGCAAGTAAGTGGTCAAAGAACACCTCTAAGTAGTTGTAATGAGGAGGCAAAAATTCCATGTATAGTCAAAAGAAAGATGGTCCAAATGGGAGCAAAAAATTTTCAAAGGAAATCAGAGGCCATGGTTTATGAGGCTAAGGTGGGCTAGTCTAAGCATATTTTCCAAATGACCATGAATCATTCATTGCCTCTATCATAGCTAGAGCATTCTAATGCAATCATCATAGGGTAATGGTCTTTCTTTGGCATGCATAAGAGGAAGGGTAGCTGTCTAAAATTTTCCAGTCTTGTAAAGGATTAATGGGACATAATGGTCAAGTAGATACACATGAAGACAGAGTTTGTTTTTCTCCCAAGTGAATATTCTCCCTCAAGCCTAAGTACAATGAATTTCCAACTGAGAGGATCAAGGGTTTGCTTGAATTATTCATCATTACAAGGATGGCTAGTTAGAGCAATGATTTTTCTTACAAGGAATGAACTTTCAAGCATGATCAAGGGAATATTCTAGCTGAAACATAATCCTATAACATTCTGGGTGAAGGAGTTTTATAAAAAGAGGGCTTATCCTCTTTTTAGGGGTTGTTGTTGGTTGTTCATTTTTTTTAAGTCTAAGTTTTGAAAAAAAAATTGGGATAAATTACTGTGTGTAGATTTTATCTCTCTTACTAAGGTGGTTATAAATTTACAACCATTAGTAATATTTGAGATCATGTTTATGTTTCTCTTGTCAAAATAACAAACTCACCATGCTTGTCCCTATGGCAACATTTTGGAAAACTGATGAACATAAGATTTCATTTGCAAAGTTAATGAGGATGCGGTTTTTACTATTTCCTTTTGATGAAGTGAAGTAATGTGTTTTACAAGTTTTGATGATTGGATATTTGGGTTTGTGCTCATTATTTGTTTTCATTTTGAGCATAAATCTGAATTATAAAACACTTTCTACATTATTTTAGAATATGTTACTAAATAACTTGTTAGGGCACCCTAGGTTTATGAATTCAATAGGAAAGAGTATATGAGATTCTAGTTTTAGTGTATGTTCTAGTCTTTCAAGGATCATTTGGGTATTTTCACTTCATTGGTACCAATAAGGGAAAATCACTCATGGTAGTCCCCATTAGTCTGTATTTGAGTTTTTTCTATATCTTTTCTAAATGATAGTGTCATGAATATTGCAAGATACTTTGCTATTTTAAAACCACCAGCACACCACCCTTAATTTTTATCTAACCTATCCTACCCTATCCTAACCTGCACATAACACACCCTTTGCATACTATAAGTGTTATTTTCCTATAGATGTATAAATATTGCATACTTAGAATGTGTTTGCATTTCATGCTTTGAAGATTATCATTGCAATCTTTTATTCATTCGTTTGTTGTTGAAAATTTCTTTTGAAATGAATATTGAAGTCAATTTCCCATCTATCTTTAGTAGCTTGTATTTGGCCTAGAGCATTTGATAATTTCATGTGACAACTCTTACCGAGTGGAGTGAGAAACTTTGGTTATGTTTTGGTCATATTTATGTTTCTTTATGACAATAATCCTTATGGAGGTTAAATTTTAGAATCTCTCTATGTGATCAAGCTACCCCTTAGGTCCTCTCACCTTGTTTCAGGTAGAGCCAGAAGTAGTAGTTAGCTAACCATACCCTTTATTGGTGCCTCTCAATCATTTTCTCTATTCAGTTCATTCTTGATTCCAAACCCTTCCTAGTTATAATGACATACTAGTGGGTTTTTCATCTTTGTTTAACATTTTATTCAAGTGTGCAAGGCCAAGCAAGACAGGTGTATAACTGGGAGCCAACAAGATGCAAATATAAAAATAAAAATTAGTCTCTAAACCCTAAAGGGGATCTGAAAAATATATATGTGTGCTAAGAACAGAGGGGTTCACAAATTTATTTTAACTAAATTTCATACAATGGGAAATACACAATGCAAAATAGATTAAAATATGGCATGTAGAATATCATAGTCTAAAATAGTAATACAAATATTCCTCAAGTGTTGAAAAGTGTAACTAAAAGTGATTTGATAAGAAACAAAAAATATGATAAATTAAAGTTATGGAACAATCACTCTTAAGCAGAATCTTTGTATTTTAAGAGTGTAACAGTGGTCTGGAAGTTATGCATTATATATATATATATATATATATATATATATATATATATATATATATATATATATATATATATATATATATATATATATATATATATATATATATATATATATATATATATGGATTGCTCATCGTCAAAAGACAAATTCAATGCCTACTTAGCTATTCATGAATTTATTTAGGGAATATTCAACCACAAAATTTATCCCTTTATAATGATGAATGAATATGTTACCAAGTGCTAAATTTGTACTAAGCATCTTTATATTTTTTTTGTATATTTTTGTGTAGTTTCACCTTCTAACATACAATCATGTACTTGTGAATCTCTATATTGATGAGCAAAAGTCTTAATTGATGTTTTCTTAATCTCTTGACCTAATTCTCCATAGCACACATGCAAAAGAGAAGGGATATAATCAGTTGGGTCAGGAAACTCAATGGATTTTTAGCTACATAGATTTCATGCTAGAATAAAACCCCACATTAATAATTAATATGTAAATTGAAGGCTATAACCTAGATTGCATAAAGATTCATCATTTGATCATACTTGGTAAATGAATATGATATATATATATATATATAGATATATATATATGAATATTTAGGACATGACACCTATAATTACCAGCTATTAAAATTAGTGATATGCTAAATAAAATGCATGGGAAATTGGGGCAAGGTAAAAGGACCCACAAAAGCAAAAGGAATAAATTTGATGTCCTGTAATATTTGCACATGACAGATTTGGCAGTAGGCCTATAGACACTGAATATTTCTTAGGAGAGACAGATGTATAAAATGGGTGAAAATAACTCAAAAGGTATGAAAATAAGGCTCAAACATTGAAATGAATGAATACTAAAGACATATACAAGGTAGGAGGCTATATAGAGTAGTGTGTGGTAAGAAGTGCCCTAAAAATAACCAAATATAGATAGGTGGGATAAGTGTGAAAAAATGGATAAAAGATGCTATGAAAAAGTACTTACACCAAAATTGGGTGTCTATATTAGTTTTATTACTATTTTAATAGCCATAAATTGATCCACATCCCTTCTCAAGGATAACATCAACCGCCACGTGTTTCGATTAGGCTCACCTCAGGTGCTTCATGGCTAGCCATATAGGGATCTAGAAGAGGACTTAGATCACTCCAGAGCTTTTGGCATGATAGCCAATCCTTCTATTGGTATCAGAGCTAGGTCTCGAGGTTGAGATCCATAGAAGCTAGTGGGCATGATCCACATCCCTTCTCAGGGATAACATTAGTCTCCATGTGGTTAAATCAGGCTCACCTCAGGTGCTTCGTGGCTGGCCATATAGGGATCTGGAAGATTACCCAGATCACTCCAAATCTTTTGGTGTGATAGCCAGTCATTTTATTGGTATTAGAGCTAGGTCTCAAGGTTGAGACCTGCAGAAGCTGGTGGGCATGATCCACATCCCTTCTCAGGGATAACATCAACCACCACATGTTCTGACCGGGCTCACCTCAGGTGCTTTGTGGCTGGCCATATAGGGATCTGGAAGAGGACCCAGATCATTCCAGAGCTTTTGGCATGACAGCCAGTCCTTCTATTGGTATCAAAGCTAGGTCTCGAGGTCGAGACCCACGGAAGCTGGTGGGCATGATCCACATCCCTTCTTAGGGATAACATTAGTTACCACGTGTTCTGACTGGGCTCACCTTGGGTGATTTTTGGCTAGCCATAGAAGGACTAGCCATCACGCCAAAAGCTCTAGAGTGATCTGGGTCCTCTTCCAGATCCCTATATGGCCAACCACGAAGCACCCAAGGTGATCCCAGTCAGAACACGTGGCGGATGATGTTATCCTTGAGAAGGGATGTGGATCATGCCCACCAGCTTCTGTGGGTCTTGACCTCGAGACCTAGCTTTGATATCAATAGGACTAGTTGTCACGCCAAAATCTCTAGAGTGATCTGGGTCCTCTTCTAGATCCCTATATGGCCAGCCACAAAGCACTCAAGGTGAGCCCAATCAAAACACGTGGTGGCTGATGTTATCCCTAAGAAGGGATGTGGATCATAAATGTAAGTTGAAATATGGTCAGACTATACTTTTGGTTCAAAATTGAAAATAAAACCTACTTATTATTTTTACAACTTGTACACTAATGTTTTAATTATCAACCTTATCTTTTAAGATTAAGATCCCTTATTTTAGACTTCCTAATTATGTGAATTATCTTTTCCACATTCTTGTTGACATTTGTCACCATGTTGCTTATGTTGGTGGATTTTATCTCAAGGATATGTTGCCAAACTTATAAAAAAAATGATGTCCCATAGTCACACATTTGAGATTAATCCCATTTTTTTAGATACTTCAAGAATTTTAAGGGAAAAAAATTATTTAAAAAAAAGGGTATTTGTGTCATTTTGATTCATCTCAACTCCTATCATAATGATTAATCTAAATAATTGTTTTAAAAAAATTAAGTGATTTATATTTCTTATGGTATCTTCAGTTATTATGTTGGTTTTATATGGTCTAATATTATTGTCTACAATTATTGTTTACATTCTCAATAATATGTTGAGGTTTTAATTTATGGGTGACCTTTCCCATAAGAAGAAATCATTCCAGGTTAATAAAATATTTTTATCAAATAAATCAATTAATAAGATATATGTCTCTTTTATTTCACATTGAAACCTTATAAGATAACTTGAATTTAAATAATCATAAATTAGCCTATGCAACCTAGAATGAAAACTTTTAACTATTTTGTACAAAAGGGAAATTAACCTATGCATAAAATTAAAATTATTATACAAAAAAAAATCTAACTAAATGCTATAATATAATATAATTCACATTCACTAGATTCATAACTATTTTCTTATGGCACATTTGAAACTATATTCATATGAAAATTTTTTAGCACAAGAGAGAAATTTATACAACTCAATTTCTATCCATACTTTCAACTATATAAGATAAATTACTAATATGAATTCTAAAATACATTACTTCCATTAACCCTTCATCAATAAATTATATTAATTAAAAGGTCAATTTTTGAGGAAAAACATAAGCATAAATCATTCATTGCATATAAAATAAGATTAGGGTGAATAATAAATATTGATATTCTACTATGAGATGCAAAGAGTTGAACATGAACCATTTTTATAAAAAACACAAGACCTAACATTCAAAATCATGAAAAAATTTAATTGTCCTTTGATAATATTAAGAGGTGAAAATAAAACATACATCTTACTTCACATAAAAATGACTAACTTATGGTAAAGGGGTAAGCTTAATGTCTGCCCTAAAAACAAGTTTAAATTATAGAGGCATGATATTTATAGGATAATAAAAACTCATAACATTAAGGTTAATTTTTTTAACTCAAGCATTACAACAACCATTCACACCAAACTACTTAAGAATACATCAAGATTTAAAAATTCAAAATCAAGTTTAATCTATGAGGATCTTCTAAAATTGGATCCAAAAATATCTCCAAGCCTAGTCTCATAACTAAGGGTTACTAGGTCTGTTACATGCTTTAGATGGTTTTGAAAATTATAATCACTTATCATCAAGTTGTTCTATTTAAAAATTTATTTATGTACCATTAGGTTTAGGATTAGTATTGGTATGTGTGTATTTAAGAATCAATGCCTTGCTATGATTAACATTAATTAAAATGGAGACATGATTGTTAATTTAATTATTTTCAAGACTAAGGAATGTAATATAAGAATGTGATTATGGAGGAACATTGGTTATTTTACTGGTAGTGGGATTAATCATATTAGCCTTAAGTTCTATAAGAATATAATTATTATCATGAGGAGGGGGTGTAACACTAGTGGATGCACATAAATATAAATAGTAATATAGGGATTAGTAGCATCACCACCTAATGTAAATGTAGGTCCTCTAATAGGGGGATTTTTATCATGCAATGGATCTATAGAATCATTCTCATGAAAATACTCCTTTTTCCTAATTATTTTATTTCTTATTTTAATAACTAGAATAAACATAACATAAAGTTCTTCAAGGGAAGTTCCAATATAGGCATAAAAATTAGCTTCTTGCATGCCATAAAAATTTGGGATATCGGTAGAGATTGGAGGTTTATTTTTACAAACATTATCTCTATCCTCACTAACATGTTCATCATTGGAAGTAGCATTATAGAAGGGCAATTACTCATTGAGGCAATTGGATTGATTATTCTCATTTGTATTAATCAAAGGAGGAAAATCACTTGAAAATATCTTAATAATGATTGGAATTTTAAAACATGAGTGGTATATAAAGGTATTTATATTATATAACAAGTAGCACCACTCAATCTATCACCACATCTAGTCATATGTGTTGGTATAAGTTTTATAAGAAGAACACAAAGCCAATATAGTAAGAAACATGATGTAAATCTGAAAATTAGATTTTAAAATTGGATAGTATCATACCCTATAAAAATTTCAAAGTATATATGCACTCAAGGAAAAAAGGTACATGCACTAAATTATGAAAAATATGGATATAATCCTTAAACAAATAGAGGCGATCAAAAGCTAAGGTTAGATAAAATTATGTGAAATAAGATGTAGATATAAAAAATAAAAAATAAATATAAAAAACTTAAGCATAATCCTAAAAATATATAAGTATTCAAATAAATGATGGGTTAACCAAGTTATTTTAATTAAATTACACATAATGAGAAATACATTATGCAAAATAGCTAACATTATGTCATAGGGAAGTTATAAAATATAATAGTAAATCAAATCTGCCCTAAATACTAAAAATAATAAAGAAACATAAATGAAATTAATTTGACCAACAATTGACAATATGAAAATGAAAGTTATGAAACATTCACACTTTGGAAAAATATAAGAATTTTTACAGTGCAACAATGGTTTGGAAGTGATGGATCAACATTGTGCAGAATCTATACTGCTCACTATCAAAGGACAACTTCAATGATTACTCAAGTACATATGAATTTATTTAGGGTATATTTAGCCACCAAATTGGTTCCTTCACTATGACTGATGAATATGATATTGAATATTGATTCTATGCTTCATACTTTTCTAGGTTATTGATTTATTTGTGTGGGTTCACATTGTATAATCTATATAATATTGTGTTTGTGCTTCTCTAAATTAGTGAAAATAGTATTTGAATTGATGTATTATTCCCATCTTAATAAAATTCATCACAATACACAACCTCAAGACATTTGTAGATACATATCCTACATGGTTTAATTAGATCCCATGTAGTTCTTGTTAAATTTAAATGGAATATTGAACAAGGGTCTTTTTTATGGGTTGTTTGGAACACCAAATTAGGTAAGATGAGAACCTGACCAACCTCTCCTGAAAAGAGACCGAAAGATCTCCCTAAGGCCTATTACTACTAGGTTTTGGCCTTCAAGGTAACTTAATAACTGATGTGAAACTATTCCATTTCAAGAGGCACTATTGGAATAATTTTAAATAAATGATGGATAATGCTAGTCTTGTGGATTTATTTCCTAAGAAATCAACACCTTTAGATTTGGCATGGAAATATAGCTGATTTAATAAATATTTATTACATACATAGATATAACAATGAATAAAAGGTAATAACAAGGATTTGTAATCAAAATAGAGCCTACAAGCATGGATTGTAAATTTAAGATTTAATTTACCTACTTTAATAAATTTATAAAAAAGATAAAAAATAAGGGAAAAGAAGAAAAGAGAGCCTATTTTGTAGTAAACATATATTTTATCCAACTGATTGAATGAAACCCATAAAAACTAATCTCCTACTTGGGCAATGTTTGTACAAACATGAATGTAGATAGTGCAAGAGTACGAGGATAAGTAAATAGGAGAAGAAAAAAATCCACTATATACATATGTAGGAAATGAATTAAAAACTCCACAACTTTGATTAATATAAGCTTGCATGAAAAACATAGTGTTTGGTCGATTACAATCAACATGATATAAATAAATGACTCAAAACAACATTTCCCACCATTAAAATATTCCTATAGATCAAGAAATTACACAAAAGAAGTGTCTAGTCCTATACCCTAGTTTGAAAATAAAAATGAACCAACCATTTATAAATTATTCTTGTTGCTCTTATTTAGATATTCAGCCCAAAGTCGAGATAAAATTCACTCCAAAAGATAGATAAAACATTAAATGAGACACAACAACCAAGGGCCCATATCTAACTAAGAGACGATTGCTTTATGCAATATTCCCCTTATTTTTTATTCTTTTCCCACTTTTAATGAGTTCCCCATTAAATTTTGTTGACTTTTTATCTTAAACCACACATCATTCTTTCCTAACCCTGCCAAAATAATAAATAAATCACATTATTTACATGATAAAGGTAAAAGACACCAAACTCATTAAATGTATAGTACACTTAAAGCTACAAAGTCATAATATTAAATCACTGACATGTTTCTCTACTTACATTAAATCCATTTAAAACCTACTTCATTACAAAATCTGTTAAACCATCTTTCTAATGTAACCAACAACATCAAAAATGGAACTCCAAATCAAAAGATATGGTTTAAAAAACTTATAGTATGCCTAGTGAACAATGTCAGTAATTCAAGGAATGTTGGAAATGTCAGTGGATGACCAAACCTTAATAATAATTGCATTGGTGAACTAAGTTATAATAGGAACATTGAAATTTGACGTAGTTTTAGGAATA
The DNA here is from genome assembly GCA_037957365.1 of Torreya grandis. Lineage (NCBI taxonomy): Eukaryota > Viridiplantae > Streptophyta > Pinopsida > Cupressales > Taxaceae > Torreya > Torreya grandis. The sequence continues at coordinate 2,134,008 of JARHVA010003046.1, read as the reverse complement.
AGTTAATTGACCAATTTAGGGTCAAAAGGAATAATTTATTCACCAATATATTCAATGGTTCTTTGGATTTGATCAAATAATTTGGGCATGTCCTTGCCATAAATGGCTTGGTAGGCCATTGGATAGAAGGTCTCAGTCAGTGTAGTCATATTCTTCTTAAATTTGTGTATATAAAGAGTATTAAATTCATCATAAATTTGGTTCTTAGGATACTTAGTTGATGGATCCTAGGGTTCCACAAAAGTTGAGTGAACAATCCCTAATATGGAAACTACCAGATAAGACAACATATAGAATTTATCATCTAGTCTATTTACTAAATTGAAGACTTAGATGATCAAATTGGCACTAAAGATCTCAATAATAGTTATGACCTTGGTGGAAGTGAGGGTGGCATCCAATAGGGGAATCAAAACCTTAATGATGTATGATATACTAGGGAAACCATAAATTTTGTTTAGTAAAGCCATAAAAATTATAATTCTAGGCTTGAAGATGGTAATGGGGATATCAAAAACATGGCCTTTGAATATGAAGATACTAGGGTCTCTAGCCCATTCCTTCAACTTAATGGTGTTATTATTTTCATACATCCATGAATGAACTAGGTCTTGATTATAAACCATTTTAGGGAGGGGTAGCCTATAGTATTTTTTGAAGTCATGCTCTCTAATGTACATTGTTAGGATGCTAAATTAGTTAAAATGTAAGTTATTATTATAAATTTGTTCATTTGTAAATAAATCAAATAATAAGTCAATGCATGACATTACCTCATGTTTTGACACAACATTATGTAGGCCTACTAATTTTATTGCCACCAAGTCTTCTCTATATCTTCATGTAAAATCTGAGAGTTGATCTATAGGCCCATAGGGTTCTGTTGCTTGAACTTCCTCCCATATATTAGAATAATGTTTGATTTCAGAGTTGAGGGCAACTTTGTCTAACATTGTATCTATGAATTGCATAGGTCCTACAATGTATTATGCAGAGAGGGGCAGAGGAAGGTGTGAAGTAGAAGCCATTTCTTTGTACTTAAAAACTTTGGTTGTCTGAAACTGTGAAATTTATTGGTTTTAATAGATATTGAATTAGGGATAGAAATTACTCATTAGATGGAAATGTATTTATAATTTATTTCATTGATCACATATATTGCTTTTGGGTTCATTACCTCTAGTCAATTTAATTCACTTAGTTGGCCAAGTCATGCATATTAATGGCACCAACAACCTTGACTTTCTTCGCTTTCTTCTATTTTCATATTTTAAATTTATCTAGTGAAGTGTCATCCCCTTATGTGATCCTTAGTGCCACATGGATTTTTTATTTTACTTCAAGTGCTTTGACATATCTATTTGACGCTTGGTGATATTCTACTTCCTCAAAAAGCATTATATTATTCTTATTTTTCTTCATTCTTTGTTGATACTTATTAATTTACTTCCTTGTGATTGCAATATCATATAAAGTGGAGGAATGTTATGGTGCTAGTGTATCAAGAGTGTCGTACTCCCTTAATTCACTGTACAAGCTCTGAGTGAGCAAAATGAAGATACATGGTGACATCTTGATGCTTCACTTGCTTGAGAGACTTAGAATCTTCTCAAATTGATTTGATAGTGGTGACTATGCAAGATCATGACAAGTGGATGGTAGTTTCCACTCTGTTGGTCCTAGGACTTCTACACACTAAACTTCAATTTTCTACTCACTAGGTAAGTGGGTTATGACACTTGGATGGTTGTCTCTACTCCACTAACCTTGGGACTTTTGTGTACTAAACTTAAATCTACTAGTTATTATCTAAGCAATATTATGACACTTGGCATTATCATAAGATTTTCACTTGCTTTGGAGTCATTTTTATAAATCTCTAAGAATAAAAAAAGCCTTAGGGCATCAAGTTGATGTTGATCAAGATAAAACCTTTTAGAAAAATAAAGTATAATGCATACTTTTCTTTCCTTTGGGGCTTCAAGAGAGGGGGTGAATACCACATGGAATCTTATAATAACATATTGTATGTTTCTTGATGCCAGTCTACACACTAGCAATGAAGGCTAAAAAGACATGGTATTCCACATTCATGCAACCATGCAAACTTGCACTGGTCCATACAAACAAAAAACTATAAAATAAATGGGTTAGTGGTGAAAGCATGACCATTATATGAATGCAATAAATAAAATACTTTATCCAAAAAATTTCATATAAATTTTGAAATATTTCCAAATAACAGTGCTAGGAATATACCAAATTTATATGTAAAAACTTTAGAAAATAATTAAAATTATTAAAATCACATATTTAAAAAAATGATTCGCTGAAGCTAAAATGACTAATTGAAAAGTAAGTATCTCTTCAAATATCACACTTACCCAAAAATATTTTACATTAAAATTTAAGTATATACTTATGTGCAATTTACAAGGATAGTCATAATCACAAAATAGATTAACAAAATATTAATTATTTGGTAATATATTTAATAATATTAAATATATTACATGCATTCTAGATTTGAACCTGAGACTTCATCATTAGTTTAATACTAGAGCTCAACCTATTAAGGTGGCATTTTTCCTTTGGCATATTTGGACTAGACTCACAAACCTTTAAAAGCCATGTGGAATCCTATAAAAATATATTGTATGTTGCTTAATAATGGTCCAAACATTAGTAATGAAGGCTGCAATTGACATTGTATTTCACATTCATATAGTCATGTAAACTTGCATTGGTTTGTACAAACATAAAAGCTTAAAATAAATATATTAGTGATAAAAGCACAACTATTGTATGAATGCAATAAATAAAAAAGTTTACCCAAAATTTTTAATATAAATTTTAGAATATTCTCAAATAACACCTTTAGGAATATTCCAAATTTATGTATAAAAACTTAATTTTTTTATTAGTAAAATCATATATATTTTTTTAAAAAATAACTAATTAAAAATTAAAAACATTAATACCTTGCCTTAACAAGGACTAATAAAAAAATGATATATCTATAAAATAAAAGTATAATAGTAAATAATAGTATATATTCATCTAAATTCATTTAAAAATAAGGGAGGGGGTGTAGGGGATTAGTCTCATCTTTTAAGCAACAGTCCTTTTAAGACTAGATTAACAAACTTTCTGAATAAAATTCTATATTAAATATGATTTTTCTAAATTATTTTTTATCACATTTAAATGTATATTTTTAATGTTAAAAACTAATGATTATATTTAAAATACATTTTACATCTCTACATAACTTTACATGTTACATTTTTATTTTTATTATAAAATTAATTAATTAGATATAATTATATTTTATGTATTATTATATTTAATTAATATCTTAAATATATTACACTTTAATTAAATATTATAATTAATTTTATTGTAACTTAATTGAAATCTATTTACTCATTAAAAATGAAAAAAATGAACATGATACAAAAGTATGTTCATCTCATTATATGGTGTGTTCACCTTGTGTATCATGACAAGTTTTTTTATATTAAGGATTTTTATAAAAAATGGAACTCCAAATCAAAATATATGGTTTAAAAAACTCTAGTCTACCTAGTGAACAATGTTAGTAATTCAAGAAATGTTGGGAATGTCAGTGGATGACCAGACCTCAAACTTGCATTGGTCCATACAAACAAGAAACTATAAAATAAATAGGATAGTGATGGAAGCATGGCCATTATATGAATGCAATAAATAAAATATTTTATCTAGATTTTTCATATAAATTTTGAATTTTTTCCAAATAATAGTCCTGGGAATATTCTAAATTTATATGTAAAAAATATTAAAAAATAATTATAATTATTAAAATCATATGCTTTAAAAAAAATAATTGACTGAAGCTAAAATAACTAATTGACAAGTAAATATCTCTTAAATTATCATGCTCACCCAAAAATATTTTACATTAAAATTTAAGTATATACTTATGTGTAGTTTATAAGGATAGTCATAGTCATAAAATAGATTAACAAAATCTTAATTATTTGGTAATATATTTAATAATATTAAATATATTATGTGTATTCTAGATTTGAACTTGAGACTTCATCATCAGTTTAATGTTGGATTTCAACCTATTAAGTAACATTTTGCCTTTGGTATTTTAGACTAGATTCTCAAACCTTTAAAAACCAAATCGAATCCTATAAAAATATATCGTATGTTGTTTAATGCTAGTCTACACATTAGCAATGAAGGATGTAATTGGCACTATATTTTACATTCATACAACCATGTGAACTTACATTGGTTTGTACAAACATAAAATCTTAAAATAAATACATTGGTGACAAAAGCGTAACCATTATATGAATGCAATAAATAAAAAATTTTATCCAAAATTTTTTATATAAATTTTAGAATATTCTCAAATAAAACCCTTGGGAATATTTCAAATTTCTATGTAAAAACTTTAGAAAAAAAATAATTATTAAAATCATATGTATTTTTTTTAAAAATTGACTAAAGATAAAATAACTAATTGAAAATTAAAAACATTAGTACCCCGCCTTAGTAAGGACTAATTAAAAAAATAATATATCTATAAAATAGAAGTATGATAGTAAATATTGGTATATATTCATCTAAATTCATTTAAAAAGAAGGGTGGGGTCTGGTTGGCGGGGTGGCACAGTGGGTAAATGATAATATTGGGTTAATCTCATCTTTTAAGCAACAATCTTTTCATTGTTTTGATATTGGTAAGTGGTTCTTTTATGACTATTTAAATAGGGGGAACCTTTGAAGACCCTTGGGGAGCAATGCAACTTGAAGAGTCAACTACCAATGGCAAGGGAGACTCAAACATGGGACCTACTGGGTAAAGCCCACCTTCTTTATTGTTGAGTCACTACCACAAGGGCATCCTTTCATTGTCATTAAAACTAGATTACAAAACTTTCTAAATAAAATTCTCTATTAAATATGATTTTTTTAAATTATTTTTTTATCACATTTAAATGAATATTTTCAATGTTAAAAACTAATGATTATATTTAAAGTACATTTTTAAACTATACATAACTTTACATGTTACATTTTTATTTTTATTGTAAAATTAATTAATTAGATTTAATTATTATCTTAAATATATTACACCTTAATTAAATATTATAAATAATTTTAATGCAACTTAATTGAAATCCATTTACTCATTAAAAATAAAAAAATGAACATGATACAAAAGTATGTTCATCCCATTCTACGGTGTGTCCACCTTATGTATCATGACGAGTTTTTTTATATTAAAGATTTCTATCATTTTCTTTTTCAATCTCATGTTTCCTTGTTTAGATATAAGGGTTTATTTGATCAATGTTTTTTAACTTTAAAAAAAAAATTAAGTTTTATATAGGTATTACGATTAATAATTTTATGTACAGAGTGGTAATTTTGTGATACAAAAGTATGTTCATCCTATTATAGGGTATGTTCACCTTATGTATCATGATGAGTTTTTTTATATTAATGATTTCTACCATTTTTTTTTTCAATCTCATGTTTCCTTGTTTAGATATGAGAGTTGATTTGATCAGTGTTTTTTACCTTTAAAAAAAATAAATTTTTGTTCAGATATTATGATTAAGAATTTTGTGTACAGAGTTGTAATTTCATGATACAAAGGTATGTAGATCCCATTATAGGGTTTGTTCACCTTGTTTATCGTGACGAGTTTTTTTATATCAAGTATTTATATCATTTTATTTTTCAATCTCATGTTTCCTTGTTTAGTTATGAGATTCGATTTGATTGATGTTTTTAACCTTAAAAACAAATGAAGTTTTTTTCAGATATTATGATTAAGAATTTTATGTATAGAGTTGTAAATTCGTGAACCAAGTTTTGATTGGAAATATGTACATAGATATACTTAATATAATTTTAATTAGATATGGTAAAAAGAAAATAAGCATGGTTTTAGAGAGTTTACGTTGACTATAGTCGTTATGTAGTAAATGCGAGTTAGTTCTTCTTAATTTTAAATCATAATTTTATTCTTAAATAATATTTTTATTACTAATATCAATGAGATATGGGTGAGTTGGTAAAGTGACTTGGTTATTTCAAGTACTACCCAATTTCAAATCTATAGCCGATCATTAGTATTATTGGGATGGTTATGACTGTTCATTGATATTTTCAGGCTAGTTGTGGCTATTGATGGTATTCTTAGGCCAGTTATGGCTGTTGATGGTATTATTGGGTCGATTGTCACCATTCATTGGTATTCTTAGGCTGGTTATAGTCATTCATTGATATTCTTAGGCTGGTTATAGTCATTCATTGATATTCTTGGGCCAATTATAGTTGTTGTTGATAAATATACTACTTGTGATAGATGATCACTTAGGAATTTAGGCCTTTGATTGTATCTCAGATCAATTGGAACTTTGATTAAAAACAAAGTACCTATCTTAAAATATATATATTCTTTTACTAATAATTTTTTTTTATTACCAATGAGAGGTGGATGAGTTAGTAAAGTGACTTGGTTTTTTCAAGCACCATCTAGGTTCAAATCTTAGTATGGTATTAGAGGTCGGTTGTGGTTGATCATTGTATTATTTGATTAGTTGTGACCAATTATTGATATTTTTGGGCTAGTTGTGGCCATTGTAGGTATTCTCAGGCTTATTGTGGCTGTTTGTTGGTGTTCTCAAGTTGATTGTGGTCGTTATTGGTAGTTATAGTACTTGTGATAGATGATCACTTAGGGATTTGGGCCCCTCGTGTCCCAGATCGGTTAGATCTCTAGTCAAAAGCAAAGTACCTATCTAAAAAAAAAAATTAATTATTTTTTATATTTTTATCCTAAATTTTTATTCATTTTTTTTAAATTTTAATTCTTCATATTTATGAAGTTTATATATTTTTAAATACCTTGAAATTTTATTCATTTATTCAAATATTCGGAAAATAGATGTTTTTAAATAGACCATATGGTTATGCCGTGCCATAGCTTTAAAATAAAGGTGGACACATCTTGTTGGAGGGATGCTCTTCCTAATTTTCTTATAGTGAATAGAGATGGATCTCAATTTTTTAGAAGGATGTTTTGAATTCAGATTCAAAGGCTTTAAAATCTAATAAGATCTCCTCAAACACAAGAGGTAAAATCAAATTTGGTGATTGACTATACTATGGTGAGGAATATTACAACAGAATAAATTATGGTAGAAACAAAGGTTCTTCTAACTAAAAGTAAAATATATTATATTTCAAATGACATATTCCATCCCATTGATTCCATTGAAATATCTATCCCTTTTTTTCTATAATAAGAGGTTTTAAGAGATAAAGAGGATTAGACTATAATGAGCAAAAAGAAAAAGAGTCAATATAAGAAGGTCCCAAAACTAACTAATATGACTCTCCAATCTTTAAAAAGGGCAAGGGAAGGGGCACCAAGTGTGAAGGAATAGTCATTAATTGTATTTATTTTTGTTAATAAAAAGTCTCTTTTTTTAATTATCTTTTAATAATAATTCCTCTATATTATCTATTTATTGTCATTTGACAATTTTATACATATTTTGATTATTTCTTAACCTTTTATTCTATCTTTTTTAAAAAAAAAACTCCTTTCAAAATCTTCCTTTTTAAAAACACAAAAACTAAAACATGACTTTTATTAAGAAATAATTCTATCATAAAAAGCCTAACATCAACAAATATAAGGATAAGAATTACGCGTTGTAAATTTTAAATCAATTTAAAATTACACTTTGCACATAAATTTTTAAAAAGAAGTGATTTTCTAAATCTTACATAAATTTCAAATTACACAAAATTTAGGGAAGAAACTACATCATCCTCAATTGTTTACGTGTTTTATGCTTATAGACATTTTACCTAAGATTCACATCTATAATCATTTCCATTTTTTTAAACGGTTACAAAAACATATATGATTACATGCTTGAAATTGAAGCTGGGTTGGTGAGGAGATATTCAACAGAAAGGAAGCTGAAAATAAGAAGCTAACAAATGCGTTTATTCAACATTTGCATTGCGCTAAATGAGTTAGCATAACAACCAGCCACTCCCAAACCAGGTCTGTCTGGCGAAGGGGAAGGCGGCACTCCATTTTCATCATCTACAACTAACCTACCCACCATCTTCTCTACACCCGCCACGGTCTAAGAGATTCACTCCACTACTATAAATAGAACAGGGGATCAGGATTAAAGACCATCCACCACCATCTCTTACCATGGCCTCAAATTCTGTGAACGTTGCAACCATGATTGTGTTGGGAGTTGTATTTCTTTTTACATATGTCGTTGGGGCAACCACCAGCAATACTTACGAACAAGGGATCCAGCAGTTGGCTTTAATTAATGTTGCTGTGGTGAAGGGCACAGTATTCTGTGACGCGCGTTCGGAGAACCAATTTTCAGACTCCGCTTACTTCTTACCAGGTAATGTAATTCAATTGAGATGATCCATCTTTATTGGTTTTTCTTGATGGGAAGCTGTCGAGATACTGATGAAATTGAATGGGATGCAGGTGCCTTCGTTTCGGTGGATTGTAACATCAACAGCAACAGGAAATTGAAGAGCACCAATGGAATCGTTTCCGTTGAAGGAGAAACAGACGAAAATGGAGAATTCAGCGTCGAGCTTCCCATTATACACAACATTAACCCGAGGAGATCGTGCTCGGTTAGGCTTCTCAGCAGCCAACTTGACTCGTGCGACATACCCTCAATCCCCGCTTCATCCCAACTCACCTTATCATCCTCGAGTTCCAATGGAATTCAGACTTATGTGTTTAATCCATTGTCCTATCGTCCATCGACCGAACAACTACTGCATGCCATCATTTCATCTCTGCCTCGTCGTAGAGCCTTGGAGGATTCTACATCTAAAGAAACATCTTCTCCACCTCCTCTTTCCAGCATTCCTCAGTTACCCAAGTTATCTTTTCCTCCTTTACTTAGCATTCCTCCTCTACCGAAATTGACTTTTCCTCCTCTCTCTACAATACCATCTCTGAATATTCCAAAAATCGTTACTCCTCTTCCTAAGTTGACTGTTCCTCCTCTGTCCAATGCTAATGCACCTACTCTTCCTAAATTAAGTGTTCCTCCTTTGCCGAGTGTATCTACTCTTCCTAATTTGAGTGTTCTTCCCTTCCCAATTACACCCTCTCTTCCTAAATTTAGTGTTCTTTCATTCCCTAATACACCCACTCTTCTCAAATTAAATGTTCCTCCTCTTCCTAAATTTAGTGTTCCTCCGTTCCCTAATAGACCCACTCTTCCCAAATTAAATGTTCCTCTTCTTCCAAATACACCTATACTCCCCAATCTAAGCATTCTTCCTCTTCTTAATTCACCTCCTTTAAATTTTCCTAATACTCCTCCTCTACGAAAAGTCAGTTTTCCTCCTTTCCCTGCATTCACAATCCCATTTCCACAACCTCCATTTTCTTCTATTAAATTTCCACCCTTTCCCCTTTTTACTCCACCTCCACCATCCACCAAAGACCATTCACCTTGATTTCAAACTTGTCCCCATTTATGCATAGTTTTAAAGATTTTTGTCCTTTTACTACTTACGCCTTGTTCACATGTCATACGAGGCGCTTTCCTTATTTGTTTATTTAAGCTATTTTAGTTTTGATTTGCTATATCTCTATTATTTCTCAATTAATTTGTAATAATGGATAACTCACATCACATTCTATATTGTGTTGTTCATGACTTTATACTTGATATAATAGTCTTGTTTGTTCAGTATAAATTTTCTTCGAATTGCAAAATCATGTTGTCTTTCCATTTTTATAATTTTTAACTCTTAAAATTTGTTTTATATTCTTCTTTTAATGCAACAAGTTTTCAGTAGATCTTGCAATCCCTACATTTTAATGTTTTTTCAAAGTGCAAATAATGTTATTTTTGTATTTCTATAATTTTTAAATCTCAACATTAATTTTATATTTTTTTAAATGTAACAAGTTCAAGTAGGTTTTAGCATGTCCCTATTCTTTAAAGCTCTTTTATAATTTATATGATGAATTTTATAAATTAGTAAAATAAAATATCAATAGGTACAATATTTAGAATTATATAAAGATAATTAATATTTATTGAATCATTTTAAATAGTAAAAAATATTATATAAAATTATTTAAATAAACCTTAACATAAAATTAGAATTGTTATGAAAAAATTAAGAAATGCAAAAAAATTACTTAATGTTAACACACTTTACTATTTTTAACATCTATTATTTTTAGTAAATTTTACATGTAAATTCAGATAGACCTAAAAATATCCACTTATTCTCCAAACACTGAAATTAAATTAATGGAATAAATTCAATTCAAGTTCATGTCTGATTAAAAAAATATCTTATTTCTAAAAATAGAAAAATATCAAAAATAATATTAAAATTAAATTTTAAACCTTTGGATGGTCACATATGGCCTTCAAAAAATTTCAAAAACAGCTATAATTGAATACGGCAAGTTATGAATAAAAATTTATTTTTTATACCTTCATTTTAGTGGAAATGAGAGATCAATTAGACTCACATATCAAAAGTTATGGCCTCTGCAAGATAGGTGTATGCATCATTCTTCTCTAGATGAAAACAACTTAACTCCTATGATTTAATATGATTATACACCTTCCATTTATTATTTTAAATATTATTTAACTCCCATTATGAAATTTGCATGTTGTCTTCTTGTTATAATGTTTCCCACTATATCAAATACTTGTTGTAACTTATTTATCTTGTGTTCACTGGCTTCTTATCTAAAACTTTCACTATTATTTATTTTTTCCTTGGTACCTATTGATTCCAATCCACTGCTTCATATTTCTCCCCTTAACCATATTATTCATCAAAATCATATAAATCCAAAACATTAAATATTGGAGAGATATCAATTTTTATGGTAAACTCACCTTATAATCATTGTCATTGATTTTGGTAACTCACTTTAATTTGTTTTATGTTCCTTTGATAAATATTTATTTTATAAAATATATCATCACCAATTATTCTTATTCAAATACCTTTGACCTTCTTATTAAATCTGATGTTACATTATACTTTTCATTACTTTTATGTATCTTTCTTCTAACTTCTTCTCTCAACTAATGTATATGCTCTAAAAATACTTTTGTATCATCACTAACTTACTCTGTAATTGGTAATTTCATTAAGTATAAAATATTTTTAGGATTTATGCCTTAAAAAAAATAAAATGGTGTTTTCCATGTTTATCTATTCACAAAATTTTTATATTCAAGCTTAGCTTGTGATAAAGATAGGTCCCATTGTTTGGGCTTGTCTCCAACTATGCAACTCAACAAATTTTACAAGATCATTTTTACTAATTTTGTTTGTCCATATGTTTGTGTGTGGTATTCACTAACCAAATTATAGTTTAGTTTCTAGTTTATTCCGTAGAATCCTCCAAACTATTTAGAAATATTATGTTCTTATCTAATGTTATGGTTTTTAGAACATCACTTAATCTCACAACATTTTTTAACAATAGTTTTGTTACTATAATGACATAATTAGATTTCTTACATGCAATAAAATGAACCATCTTAGAAAACTTGTCTACAACAAAAAAATCAAATCATTACTTATTTATAGGTTTGACAACCTCAACACAAAGTTCATACCCAAATCCATCCATGGTCCTCTTAAAACTAGTCATGACATGTACAACCTTCTATTTTGTGTAAGACCTTTATCCACGTGGAAAATCTTGCATCTTAGAACATATATTACCACACTTTTCTTCATTTTTTTTTCAAAAATACTTCTCCTTCACCAAAGCTATTATCTTATTCTTGTTATTTAATATCCATCCAAACCACCACTATGCAATTATCTTATAATATTATCTATTAAAGAGCCAATTAGAATACATAATTATTTTCCCTTGAAGAGATAACCATAGTGCATAAGATACTCATCATGAATAGTACTTGTCTCATCTATTAATGGATTTTTGCATTGTTTAATTATCTTGTCAAAATATGGATCAGTATCATATAATTCTTTAATAAATTTAAATCCAAAAATATCACTCACCTAATCAAAGCATTAGCCACCTGATTTTCATTTCCTAATTTATTTTTCAAAACAAAAGTACACCCCACAAAAAAGACACCCACTTTGCATGTCTATTATTCAACTTCTTTTGAGTGTTCACATCAAATCGTCATCATTTTAAAAATTTATAATACCATTTTATTTTATTAATAATTCTAGTACCATTCTCAAATTCATGAAATGCTCCTCTTTACTCCTAATGAATATCAAAATATCATCAAAATAAACCACTATAAAATTATTAATATAATCTGATAGCACTATGTTCATGAGTTTCATAAACTTTTTGAGTCCATTAGATAATCTAAATGGCATCACCATCCACTCATATAAGTCATCCTTAGTCTTTAATTTTTTTTCCCATTCATCTTCTTCATGAATCCAAATCTAAAAATAATCAATTATTAGATCAATCTTAGTAAATCATTTTTCTCTTGTAAGCACATCCATTATATCATCTAAATGTGGTAAAGTAAATATATAGTTTATGGTGATTTTATTGATTGCTCTATTATCCACACACATACTCCATATTCTATATTTATTTATATTTATCAATGTTGTTGTTGCACATGGACTCATGCTTTCCCTCACCACATATTTTCTCACCAATTTAGAAACATGTTTATTCAATTTTATATGTTCTGTTGGATTCCTCCTATAAGTTGTTTGATTGGATATAGTTGATCTTGAAATCAAATCACTATGATTTTGAATGTCTCTCTTCAATGGTGAATCATTTGGTAACTCATCAAGCATAACATTTTCATATTATTTTAGTACTTATGCTACTTTTTGTTAGTATTTGCACCACTTATGTGTCTTATTTATTTGTTATTAATGTATAAAAACAACCTATCATCTCCATTTATTTGATTTTTTTTTGTGGATAACATACTTTCTACATGCCCTATCATCTCCATGTATAGTATTATGTGCATGCTCAATTCATCTTGAATAGAAAAATTTAAACCATTTACATATCTTGTAGCCATCTATTCTTTTGTTTCATCATGTTTCACTCGTATGAAAAACTATTAAAAATAATATGTATATTTTTGTATACTATGATTTTTTCCCTTAACTCTTGGAATCTTTTATACAAGTTTTGTGCATAATCTACAGGAAATATTTTTTTCCTCAACTTCTTCTCCATCTTTCTCCAAGTGTTCATCATTTTTTTCATTTCTTTATCTCTCTTTATATAGGTGATCTTACCAAATCATTTCATGGCCCTTCAATTTCATGCATGAAAACTTCAATTTATTATCTTCTCCCAGAATTTTCAATTCAAAAAATGTTTCCATATGATTTAACCACTATATCAATTCCTTTGATTTTAAACTAAATCCATACTTTGAAATTTCAAACTTGATTCCATGATTCATTTCTACTAAAAATGGAACCATCCTTTTTTCCATTGATGGTGGTCATTCTTGTTCTTCCTCAATTATTTGAACTTCTTCTTCACAATATGTTTATTCCTCTGTTTCATCTTCCTCTTGAATTTGTCTTTGATTTATGACAATTTAAGTTAATTATTCCACTTGCCTTCATAGTTGTTACATATTCATGTTCATTTGTGTAATTCCTCCCCTTTTTCTTAGAATATTTATACATATTATTCAATCACATAATATTCTCTCAAATTATAAATTCAAAACCCAATAAAAATTCACAAATATATTAATTCCAAGAGTAGAACTTACTATAATAGCAGATGATGAATCTCAGAAACTAGCCAAGTAAAATATCAATAGGCATAATACTCATAATTGTGTGAAAATAATAATATTTATTGATTTAGGTAAACTTATACTGATCATTTTTTTAACACTACTTTTTCCAATATTTAGGTAAACTTAGACACTTCCAAATACCTACCTAAAAAAATTATTTTACAAGGAGACCGCTCTTGATTTTAGCCCCTTGATTATGAAGGCCTTCTATTCTACTTCCATAGCTATTTAAAAATGGGACACCTCACAAAAAACTTTAGTAGTGTTAGAAAAAAATATTCTTCTTCATGGAAGGATTCCCTTCCTATTTACCTTACAGTGATGGTTGAATCTGGAAGTGAGGATTAAATGTCATCTTTAGATGATCTTAAGCCTCTTATACAAGATAAGGATCTTAATATCCCTTTATAGATCATGGATGACCTGATGGTAGATCTAATGACTCTAAATAAAACTTTAAACCCTAATTAGGATACTTTCAAAATAGATACATATACTGAAGTGAATATAGAATATGATATTTTTAGGGTGGAAAAAAAAGAAGCTACATCAGCAAAAGATAAATATCATCCCTCTAATCTAGTTAAAAGTTCTTTACAAGACTAGGAGGAAGTTTTGAAATACAAGACATAATCCACCATGGTTCAAAAAAAGAAAAATGCAAAAGAGTTGTGGTTCAACATTCCACTATGGCTCTCCACTCATGAAGGCTTCTGAGCATAAGTTTTTTTGAATGTATTTGAAGTGGTTTAGCATGGTGTAAGTTTCCCAAATGATTACCTAATGGAAACTAGGTTTTTAGAGAAAGGTAGTGTCTGCTCCTTGTTATTTCAAGTCTTGATTTTTCTAGCATTAGGTTATCTTACCTATTTGATTGCTACTAGTAGAGGTATACCGCATGAGCATAATGATGTCATTTTTCTCTCCATTGTATAAATTTCTAGAATCTTTAAAACCTATGACGATTTGATTTATCCAATAAAAAACAATCTTTATTAATTATCCTTGAATAGTTAAAATCATTACATAAAATTATTTTGATAAAAAACAACTCAAAATTGGAGTTGACATGCAAAAAATAAGAAAAGCTAAAAAACTATGTAGAGTTAATTTTCCCTACTATTTTTAACAGTTGCTATTTTAAATAAGTTTTACATGCAAGTTTAGACAGGCCTAAAAATATCAACTTTTCATCTAAACACTCATATTAAACTAATGGAATAAATTTAACTCAAGTTGATATCTAGTTAAAAAAATATCCTATTTATAAAAATAAAAAAATGTCAAAAAATTATTAAAATATATTTTTAGACTGTTGATGGTCACATATGGCCTCAAATGTGTTTATAAATATCCATAACCATATATAGTATTATATGGATGAAATATTATTTTCATTACCTTCGTTTTGGTGTGAACAATAATTCAAACATATTTATGGATCAAAAGTTATGATCTCTACAAAATATATGTTCATATCTTTTTATATAGAATATATTTTTTAATATTTTTACCTTAATTTGTTTTAAATATTAATTTATAAATGCTGATGGATTTTTCATTTCTTTAATCAAATTTATTTAAAAACTATGAGTAAAGATAATATATACTTTATTTCAATTTAAATAGACTCCACATTATCTAATTAAAAGATGATTAATTTAATTCTCAAATATAATATGCTTTTATTAAGTTATATTTTATTTTATTTTTAAATATATATTCTGATAACAATTATAAAAGGAAAAATATTATTTATTAGAATTATTTTACATAATTTTTAATATTTAAAATGATTGTAAAATATTTCAGATATATCTATAATATATTTTTATTTATATGAATGTTTTCAAAATTTAATTATTTGTATAAAACCTACATCTCATAATGTTTATAATAGAAAAATTAGATTTTAAAAAAATTACTATAAATATCATTTAACACAATTTTTACATTATTTGAAAAAAATGTGAAAATTTAATTATAATCATAATTATTTGTATAAAACCCACATCTCATAATGTTTATAATATAAAATTTAGATTTAAAAATAAAATTACTATAAATATTATTTAATACACTTTTTACATTATTTGAAAAATACTAATTTAAAATTAAAAAGTATAAAAATGTTACATTATTTTATAAAAAATAATATAAAATTAAATGGATAGAAATATTTTCTTGCCCAGCTCCACATAGATATATATTTCATTTCATCAAATTATATATATATATATATATATATATATATATATATATATATATATATATATATATATATATATATATATAGAGAGAGAGAGAGAGAGAGAGAGAGAGAGAATGTAGGAGGGATCATTACATTTTATAATCTTAGATCAGTTTCCCACCGCTTTGATAAATTAAGAACTGGTGTGAGTGTGGACCACCAAGTGCTCAAGTTTTATACCATCTTTGTAAAACTGATGCCTAGGTTTCATACTGTCTTCATATAACTGACATGACTACAAACTAATATGAAAGAAAAACAAATATCTATCGAAACATGTCATTTTTTATATACTTTTTACAAATATAAAAAAAAATGAAAACAAAAGTAAATTGATAATTGGTATGTATTTAATAAAAATTTAAAGGTAAAAATTAAAGTTCAATTATAAAATACAATATGAAAAAAGTTATGATAAATAGTTTAGGTGGGTTACAATTCAATGATTATAAAAAGTTAAGATTGAAATTCTAATATTAAATTAAAGTATTTATTTATGGAAAATTTATAATAATAAATAAGATTTTTTTTAGAATAATTATAATTTTATATAATAATTTAGAATTTACGTACTTAAATAATAACTATATTTATAGGTGATCCTTATAGTGGTATTCAGGGGCAGTGAAAGAGTGTAATGGTATGAGTGGGTTGGCAATTAATTAATTGGAAGTTGACTTAATAAAACTTTTTTACAATGGGAAGGTATGAAAGAGTGTAATTAATAATTAATTAAAAATTGACTTTTAATAATATATTTATCATGTTGAAATATATGATAGGTGAATTATAATTTTTTATTATTTTATTACAGTAGATAATTGTAGTAGATATAATTATAGTGAATCTAGAAGAGGGTGGAGAAAATGAATTGTTAGAGGTAAAGGTGGAAGGAAAAGTGGTAAACTGACTGAGTTATATAAAAATATGTTTACAACTCTTAAAATTACTAAAAATGTTCTAAATAGTTGATATTGTTTTCATTGTTAAATCCCTTGCAATACTACTAAAGCCTAAAAGTATTAGAGTATTATGGATACTAGATAGATTCCCTATCAAGTAATATGTCCTCTCTCAAGTACACCCACTTTTCATAAATTAAGTATTCTTCATTTGCCTAGTACATTGACTCTCCCTACATTGAGTGTTCCTCCTTTGCCGAGTACACTCACTCTTCCCAAGTTGAATATTCTTCCCATACCAAGTGTACCTACTCTTTCTAAGTTGAGTGTTCCTCCTCTCCTTAATTCACCCACTAAATAAATTATACTTTCCAATCTAAACATTATTCCTCTCCCTAATTTAGCTCCTCTAAATATTCTCAATACTTCACCTCTACCCAAAGTGAGTTTTCCTCTCCTCCCTATTTTCACAATCCCATTTTGACAACCACCACTTTATTATTTTAAGTTTCCATCATTTCTTGTTTTTATCCCACCTCCATCTTCATCTAAAGACCAATCATATTAATCTCAAACTCTATTAAAAGTACATACTAGCTAAGCAAAGTATCAATAAACATAAACTTAGAAATTGCATGGAAGCAATCTTCCTTGTTGATTTTCATTGAATGAATAAATAATTAAATAAGTATCTTTAAATAAATATCAACTCAGAACTAGAGTTGACATGTATAATTAAACAACTTAATAAATAAAAAGCTACCTAAAGCTAACTAACCCATACAATTTTAAGTAAGTACTTGGATAAATATAAACTCACTTTTGACTAATGTGGAACCTAATACAGACACATCAAGAGGTCTGAGTCTCCCATTGGCATACACAAGATAAAAGAGGATAAAGCTTGAACCATAAAGACAAAAAATACCTAGCCAAAAAAGGAAATAATAAAGAAAAGAGCAGAATGGATCTAGATAAAATAGAAACAATAATGGAAATAGTAACATATACTTTTTCCTAGTGAAAGAACTAGTTAATTTTAAATGGATTGGAAACCAGCCTAGACTAATGGATCAAGAGGCACATGTCTCTAAAAGAACCATCAAAATCCCCTAGGGGAGCCTACATTCTAGAATTTAACTAGATCCAAAACTTGCTTGGGCACATAAGGAGGCCCAAGTCTCTAGCAAAACAAAGTGGACCCAACCAAAAGAGGAAACAATAGAGGAAAGAGTAACAAATGATTTTGACTAGTGTGAGATTTTGAATGATGTAAGAACTAGTTGATTTTAGCTGGACTAAAAACTAGCCTAGATCAATGGAGAAAGAGGTCCATATCTCAAAAAGAACTATCATGGTTCCTAAAGGACCCAAACCCAACAAAGATGAAAATTGATCCATGGGCACAAGGGGCCTAGATCCCCATAATAAATCAAAATATGAAGAAATATCCCCTCTAGGGTCCATGACATATATGAAACAGGGATTCTAGAAGAAATCCAATCAAAGAAACATAAAAAAAGACACCTACTAAATAGGAAAATGGGTTTCTGGAAACCTTTAAGGATCTATTCCCAATAGAATGAACCTGCCAAAGAACCTTTCAAATAGCCTCCCATAGGGGGAGAGAGAAACTTTGGGTTCCCCCATGGACCCATTTCAAACAAGTATGAGAACCAAACACATCAACATCAAAGGGGTTCCTAAAAGAAAGCCCCACCCAAAAAATAGAAGACCAATGGGGTCCCAAGAGGAATCCTAACCCTGTAAATCTCCTTAAAATAGGAAAAAATACAAATGAGCTTATAGATTGGGGTTTTGGATGAATCCCAAAAACATCTGAGGGAATTTATTAAAGTGTTACTGATAATCGAACACTAGAGTGATTTGAGGAAATGATTTAGAACCTTTCTTCTTGTCTTCACCAAGCACTTCTTGTAAGTATTCTCATCAATAGGGTAGATAGACCCAAAGGAATCCCTAATGTGAGTCATTTTCCACAAACCTAATATAGAGGAAAAACCACACTTAAGTATGCTTAAAGAATAAAAATTAAGATCTACAAGCATTTCCACTTTACTCTAGACTCTATTGAAAAACCTCCAGATCCTAACCATAGGTCACTAAAAGGACCTGAAGTGTCATGGTACCAAATATAAAACATTTGCTAAGTTAGGAATTAATAAAAAACTGAACCATAATTACTAAGGGAAAACATCAGGGGACCCAACGGTCCTCCAGGTATGTTGGTCTAGCTTGTATTGTATAGTTTAAAATCCATCTTCATGGTGTGTCCTTTTTCATTTCTACCATTGAATCTAATGAATAAAATGCATTATTTTTACCATTTTCCTTGATACATTACTTTCATTATCTTGAAAAAGAAAGGGCTTTCTAGTAGAGCTTCTAAATAAGGCATGGTCTTCTTAAAGACCAGAATAAATCTTCTATACTTGGCTTACTATGGTAGAATGAGAAATTCATCCCTTTTTAGTGATATGTTCTTAGTAAAATCATAAAAAGTGCTATACATAGATAAATTCTAGTTTTAGTCATTTTGACCATATATTTTTCTAAGTCTTACAAATTGAGATGGGGCCGAGGGCCTAAACGGAACTGTAGAAAGGGATATCCAAATCCCCAAACTATCATCTACTCGAACTAACCACTAAAAGGACTTTATTAAACTAGTGAGGCCATAGAAATGACCATCAAGTATTCTTAGAACTTCCATTAAGTCAATTTATAGAGTTCAAGGGCCATCTACCTGGTTTTAGTAAAAAATAGTACTTGGAGTGGCCCAAATATGATCAAAATACCTTTCATTTTAAAAGAAAAGAAAGACCCATGACAATATCAAAAGGGGGGTGCTCTATTCAGTAACATAAAATACTAAAAAGTTTCTATAGAAAATAGATCAAACCTTAGTTTCATGCCAAAGAACCATAAATAACCACTAACTGGGATGTCTAAGTCCTTGAACCAAGTGACCAGAGGATTTTCTTATGAGAATGACATCTCCAAGGTACTCCAAATGAATCTTCTTGATGGTACCAAAGTCAAGACACCTGAATAAGACACATCTTAGCTAATTTTCTCCATAGTAAGAACTAGACAACCTACCCTCTCTTCATCATCCCCATATTCATCACCCTCATCCCCCTCCTACCCTATTCCCAAATTCAAAACCCCAACCCTGATCCCTTTCCCTCTCAACATAATGTTCCTTTTAAGATGTTATTTTTAGTAACTTTCACCATTTTTAGTAAGTTTTACATGCAAGCTCAGATGGGCCTAAAAAATCTCCACATATCCTCTACATAATAAATATAAACTAATTGAAGGATAGAAGGAATAAAAATAATCTAGATAAAAGGTAGCTAAATGAAAATTACCTTAATCATATTTATCCAAAGAAGTCTTATTATTTAAATTTATTTGAAATCACCATTACCATCTACCTAAATTTGGGTGATGGGGGAGATTAGATGGTGGTTCGAAACAAGAGAAAATGTTAATTTAAGAAGGACCATGAACTTTTGAATATGACCCCTTTGACCAAAAAAAGATAATTTTTTGGAAGGGACATAGTCTTATTTAGTATTTTCAGTTTTGTTGTGATCTTGCATCTTATTCACATCCTTTAATTATCTATCTTTTTATCCATTATAAAAGGGAGGGGACCCTTTCAAAACACTACACACACACACACACACACACACACACACACACACACACAACTAAAGAATGAATATTTACTCAAGTTCATGTCTGATTACAAAGATAATTAATTTATAATATTTTAAAATCCTTGAAAATAGAGTTAAATGTAGTTTCAAGCCCTTATATGATCACTACTAACCCTAAATATATATAAAAATGATATTAATCACCTAGTGTCAATAGGACCATATTATCCTATTTGATAACATCATTTTACTTCAAACAAGAGTTCATACAGAGTTACTGATCAAAATTTATGGCTTCCACAAGTTTGATCTTTGTATCATTTTCCTCTGGTTAAATACAACTTAGTCCCTATGTGGTACACTAATAAAACCCTGCCATTTATCCTTGTCAAATTTTTATCTCCCATTCTGAAATCTAGGTGTTGGATTCTTGTTTTAGTCCTTCTTACTTTACCAAATACTTGTTATAACTTCCTTATATTGTGTTTACTATTTTCTTATCCAGAACTTGCACTATCTTTTATTTATTCTTCTTTGATTCTATTTGCTTATAATCCACTATTTCACCTTCACCATCTTATACATGAAAATCATTTAAATCTAAAATATTAAATACTATATATATATATTAAAATTATATGGTAAACTCACCTCATAAGCATTGTCATTGATTTTATTCATAATTCTACACAAATCAATTTTTTGTACTTTAACTTGTACATTCCTTTCAAAAATATGTCTATCCTCAAATATACCATCACCAAATCTACTTCAAATATGTTTGACCTTATTGTTACATTTATTTTTGATTTATATTTTTCATTACTTTCCTGTAGCTTTCTTCTTACTTCTTCTTCCAACTATTGTATGTGCTCTACAAATGCTTCTACATCATCACTAACTAGTTATACAATTGTTAATTACACCAAATCTAATATACCCATATTATTTTTGCCATATATAATCTAAAATAGTGATTTTATTATTTATATATTCACTAAATTATTATATGAAATCTTAACTTATGGTAAATCCAAGTCATTTTTACCGATATTTTCTCTGACTGTGCATCTTAACAAATTTATCAAGCTCATGTTTACTACTTATGTTTGTCCATATGTTTATGGGTGGTATGCACTACTAAACTATAGTTTAGTTCCCAATTTCATCCATATAATCCTCAAAAAATGACTTATGAATTTTGACCTTATCTGATATAATGGTTTTTAGAACACCATGCAATTTCAAAACATCCTTAAAAATTAGTTCTTCAATTCTAGTGGCATCATTTTTTTAATTAAATGTAATAAAATGAAATATCTTATACAACTTGTCTACAATACAAAATTAAATCATTACCTCTATGCATATTTGATAACCCCAACATAAAATCCATACTCAAATCTATCCATGGTCCTCTTCGAACTAGTAATGACATTTACAACCCTATATTTATGCATGGCCTTTAGCCACCTAACATATTGTATAACTTGAAACACATCTTGTCACATCTCTCTTCATATTTTCACAAAGCACTTCTCCTCCATCAAATCTATTGTCTTAGTCTTACCAAAATGTCTAACCAAACTACTAATGTATAGTTTTATTATAATATTATCTCTTAGAGACCCAAATGGAAAACATAGTTACTTTCCGTTAAAGACATAACCATATTGTATAAGGTACTTGTCATAAATATTATTTGTCTCTCCTATTAATGGATTCTTGCATTGTTCAACTATCTTTCCAAAATATGGATCAATATCATATAATTTCTTAACAACTTTAAATCCAACTACTTCACTCACCATATAATTTAATAGTGTCACTCACCTACTCAAAACATCAGCTACCTAATTCTGCTTTCTTGATTTATGTTTCAAAAAAAAATTATACCCCTACAAAAAATACACCCACTTTGCATGCCCAATATTTGATTTAATTTGAGTGTTCACATACTTCAAAGCCTCATGATCTATAAATAGGATAAATTCCTTTGGTATTAGATAATGCCTCCAATGTCTTAATGCTTGTACAATGGAATAAAACTCAAAATCATATGTATAATACTTATTTCTTACCTCATTCACTTTCTCACTAAAATATGTTATTGGCCTTCCTTCTTGACTCAACATATCACTAATTCCCACATGTGAAGCATCATAAATCACTTCAAACACTTTGTTCAAATTTGGTAATACTAAAATAGGTTTTTCTATAATCTTGTTTTTCAACAATTAGAATCTCTTTGTTTTTGCCTTTTTATAGACAAATTAATTTTCTCTCATGCAATTTGTTATTGGTGTAATAATACTAGTAATTTTTTAAATGAAGTTTATATATAAAGTAACTAAACCATAGAAAATTCTTACCTCTATGATGCTTTTTGAAATAATTCACTCAAAAATTACCTTTATTTTTTAATCATCCATTTTGACACCATCTACTAAAACTACAAACCCCAAAGATAAAAAACTTTTAGGCATTAACATGCACTTCTTCACATTTTCATAAAGTTTCTCCTTTATTAACAATTACAATACCATTCTCAAATGCCATAAGTGATTTTATTTAATCTTATTAAATATTAAAATGTAATAAAAATAATACACTACAAACTTACCAATGTAATCTCGTAATATTATATTCATCACCATCATAAAGGTACACTAGGTGCATTACATAGTCCAAATGACATCACAATCCACTCATATAAGTCATCACTAGTCTTGAATGTTGTTATCCATTTGTTTCCTTCATGAATCTAAATTTGATAGTATCCACTCTTTAGATTAATCTTAATAAAGTATTTTTTCATGTAAGCACATCCGTCATATCATGTAAATAAGGTATATGAAACATGTATTTGATAGTTTTTTTTATTAATTGCTCTACTATCCACACACATCCTCAATGTTGCGTCTTTCTTTAGAGATAACAATGTTGGTGTTGTAAATGAACTCGTGCTCTCCCTTACTATAGTTTGTTTCACGCATTTAGTAATTTATTTATTCAATTATACATGTTCTATTGGACATATCCTATAATCCATTTGATTTGGTAGAGTTGATACCAACATCAAATCAATATGATGTTGAATGTCTCTCTTTGGTGGTAAACAATCTATTAACTAATCAGGTATAACATCTGCATATTATTTCAACACTTATGTTGCTTCTACTAATATTTTTACCACTTTTTTATCTTCTTTATTTTCTATTAATATATAAACATAACCTATCATATTCATGTATTTAATAAATTATTTTGTGGATAACATAATTTTTTGATTTCCTTCTTTAACAGGTAATAAAACTACCTTTGTATCACCTTTCCATAAAGTATATATATTATTTTCTCCATCATGAATTGATTTAATCTCATATTGTCATGACATTCTCAACAACACATGGCATGCATCCATTGAAATAACATCACACCATAATTCATCTCTATAATTTTTTCCTATATAAAACTTGATTAAGCACCTTTTATCTATTTCAACATCATTTCCTTTCTTAGAACATGAAATCCGATAAGGATAGGGATGCTTTTCACATTGCAATCATATTTTTTTATAACATTTCCTTTGAAAGCATATTTTCATAACTACCACCATCAATAATTACTTTTCATATCTTACCTCCTAAATTTCACCTTATTTTTAAAATATTTGTACGTAGCCAAGAATCACCATCTTATTTATTTTCCACATATTATTTCCATAGAGCTATTACTATTCTCCTCACCATGATATTTTCTAGACTATGTTTTTTGTTGTAAATTTTTTATTTTATTCATGTCTCAACCTCCACTAAATTTAATCTTTGGAAATCCTCTTGCCTCTTTTCTTGTTCATGATAGTACACACATTTAAACACTTTATATCCTTCTTCTTCACATCTGTAACAAATATAAGACCTATGTTGATTCATAAATCACCCTCTATCACCACCATAGCTTCATACTCTCTGAAATCCTACTCCTCTTTGTTGGTATTGAAACCCTTATCTATTACATTCTTATTTTTCTTCATCATGAGGAGATCTTTCTCTAGTGGAATTAAACCCACTGCATACCCTTATTGGATGCGATTATCTTCTTTTTCTTCCAGTTGATAATTTAAAATTATATCTATTTTTTTCTTTTAGCATTAAATATAATTGATAATCTTCCTCCATGAAAATAATTCTATGCATACTCAATTCATCTTAAATATAAAACTTCAAATCATTTACAAACCTTGCAGTCATCTATAATTTTGTTTCATCATGCTCTACTCATATGGAAAGCTTGTAAAAGTCATTTATATACTCTTGTATATTATGATCCTTTAATCTTAAATTTTGGAACCTTCCATATAGGGTTTTTACATAATTCATATCAATAAATTTGTCACTCAATTTATTCTCCATCTTTCTTCTTGTGTTGATCTTCTCTTTACCCTTTCTCTGTCTCTCTTTCTACAGACGATCCCATCAAATAATTGCATTAACCTTTAATTCAGTTCATGAAAAATTTAATTTCTTATCTTCTATTGGATTTTTAAATTCAAAAAACTTCTCCTTACTATTTATCTAATCTATCAACTTATTTGGTTTTACACTGCCTTCATAATCTAGAACATCAATGTTGATTTCTTCATTCTTTCTCTAAATCCCTATCCATCCTCTCTTACTTTTATAATGGTTATTTTCATTCCTCTTATTGGTAAATTTCATTTTCATGATCTATTTATTCCTCTATTTCATCTTTATCTTGCCTTTGTCTTTGATTTGTGATAATTGTTGTTAATTATTTCACTTTCTAATGCAACTCTTGCATAGTCCTTATCATCTGAGCAATTCCTCCTCATCATTCCAACATCTTTGTGCCTATTATTCGATCATATAATACTCTCAAAAAGATAATTTTCAAAACCTAAAACACATTGACAAAGATATTATCTTCAAGAGTTGAACTTACTTTGATATCAGATGATGAAGACATAGACTAGACAAGTAAAATATCAATAGGCATAAACTCATAAATTGCATGAAAGAAATATTCTCTATTGATTCTCATTAAATGAAAAAATAAATGCATAAGTGTCTTTAAATAAAACTTAGCTCGTAGTTAGAGTTGACATGCATAACTAAAAAACTAAATAAATCAAAAGCAACATAAATCTAACTAACACATGAAATATTTAGCAAATGCAATTTTTAGTAGCTTTCATCTTTTAGCAATTTTCTTAATTATAATTTTTAGTAAGTTTTGCATGCTGCCTTAGATTGGTATAAAATTCTCCACATATCCTCTACATACTATATAACACTAATGGATTAATTTTAACTTAATTTCATGTCTAGTTACAAAGATATCTAATTTATAGGATTTTAAAATTTATAAAAAAAATTAGAAAAAAATATTTTTGAACCCTTATATGATAATCATTTATGGTCTTAGAAATATAGTTAAAGTGAGAATAAATTTTTGGTGTTAGTTAGGAACATATTATCCTATTTGATACTATCATTTTAGTGTAAACGATAACTCAAATAGAGTTACAAATCAAAATTTATGGCCTTCAAAAGTTTGGTATCTACATCATTCTCCTCTGGTTGTCTACAACTCAACCTCTACAAGTTGTGCTGCTTAAAATACTTCCATTTATTATTGTCATTTTTTTAGCTCCCATTCTGAAATCCAAGTGTTCTCTTCCTATTTTAATCCTTCCACTATACCAAATACCTATTATAGTTCCTTGTCTTATCTTCACTATTTTCTTATCCAAAACCTGTAATATTATTTATTTATTCTTATTTGGAACTTGTTACTTCTAATCCACTTATTCACCTTGAACATATTATCCATGAAAATAATATAAATATAAAACATTAAATACTTGAGAGATATCAAAAATTTATGGTAAACTCACCTCATAAGTATTGTCCTTAATTTTTTTCACAATTCTACACTTGACTATGAAGGGCTACCATTCTAATATAGAAGATTTTTTTATAAAATATATATGGTTGGTTCATGCCATTTATATAATAAAATAAGGGAAACCCATGGTGGAAGGATTCCCTTCCAAACCATCTCATGTTGGAGGGAATAAAAATTTATGAGAGCAAAGATGAGGCTTTGTATATTCAAAAGGATGAGATCAAGAAGAAGTGAAATCTAGGGAGGAGGATCAGGGAGTTTTTGGTGTCTTTGTGGAAGAAAAGGTGATATATTTGGACCACACAGTGGAGAATAAATCTTATTTAGATGGAGGCTTTTGGAAGTTATAATTTGTTTCTAAAATTAATTTTGCTACTTTATATTCAAGTGAGGGTTTGTTCCCTAAGGTTTTATTGAACTAAAACTAGTGGATGTATTTAATTTTCCATCTTAATATTCACAAATTTAGGGGAAGGTAGAGATTCGACAATTGTGAGAAACAAAAAGAAAGGGGCATAATAATTGTGTGTTTATTTTATGTCTTGAGGTGGGTCTGTAATGTATTCACAATGTGTCTATAGTTAGTTTCATTTTCTATTAGAAGGGGAGCTTCTTTGGGATTTAATTATTTTATCTTTATCACCATTTTAAAATGGTGTGTCCCTTTCAAAACTTGAATTTTACCAATAACCAAAAATAACATACATTTAAATCTAAAAAAGTATATTTCTAGAGTATCTTCAAATAAATTATTGGGTTATATCAAAGAGACATTTAATTTGACCCCAAGAAATTCAAATATATACTATATATGCCACCAAAAACTAATTTAAAACAAATTTAATGTTTACAGAGTCACATTCAAGTTATATGACATTTTATGGCTTAACTAGTAGATAAAACATAATCATCTACAAGATTACTTAAGAAAGATACCAAGTTTGATTGGATAACTCTTGTCAACACAATTTTTATATAATTAAATATAATATTCTATATCCACTTATTTTTATGCCTCTCACTATATATAGACCCCTATTATCATACATTTCTACCACATATTATGTTTTGTGTGTTGTGTTTGCACAATATGATGATGATTACTCACTTCTTGATTACATTAGCCACACACTTCTTGATTATGATCAAAATTATAATGCTATTTAAAATATATGTTTAGCTCTTATTGTGACCACACAAAAATTGAAATACTATTTACATCATAATGAAATTCATGTCATCACTAAAATTGGCCCACCCAAGTATCCTATGTCAAAGCCTCATCTATCAGGGCATATAAAAATGTGGTTTATGCTTCTTACCAAGTTTGATTTAAGTTTTATATCAAAAAAGTATATTAAATGAAAAGTTATTTTATATCAATTAGGTATGCCCATTACATGATCCACTACCCATTACTATTGAATTTAAAGATTAATTTAATTATTATAATATTGATAATGATATGTGGACCATGCATTTTAATGGATCTAGATGTGCTATGGGTGTTTCTATCAAGATTGTGTTTGTTATTACATAAGGCAATCACATGCATTTTTATTTTCATTTGGTTTATTCATGCACAAATATCATAGTGGAATCTGAAGCTCTAATACTAAGATTATTAACATCACTGAAGTTGCACATCAAAGCTTTACATGTATATAATGACAAACAATTTTTCACAATTCATGTTCTAAATGACTATCAAACTAAAGATGACAAGCTAATAACTTATATAGACATGGTCCAATGTATCATACTACTCTTATATTCTTTCTCCATTGAGAACATCCCTCACAATGATAATAGACATGTTGATTCTATGACTAACACTACATAATTAATCCCAATTGATATTAATGATGATCATGCAATCATTACTATCCAAAAATTATGCAATACTTTGATTGATACACATATTTAACAACACATTAGAAGTTTTGGTGGTCACATAAAGTGTAGATAATATTGAGTGGTACACTGATATATAATTACCACTACTTAATATTTTACAAAATGGGTGGAAGCAATATCTCTACAAACTACAAGTGAGGATATTTAAAATATATTAATTACACATACTATCACACAAGAAAACATACCTTCTATAATTATAACAAATAATGGTTCATATTTAAAGATTAAAAAAAATAAAATCTTTTTTCTTAAGTTCAAAATCCATCATACCTTTTCCACCCCATATTACCTACATGGAAATGTTCAAGCATAAGAAACTAATAAACAATCAATATGTTTTTAGAAATACTATTGCAAAGCATAGGATATATTGGCACAATAAAATCATCTATATTATTTAGGCATATCACACAAGCATACACACACCAATAAAGGCTATGCCCTACTCTCTCATTTATGGAGCAAAATTTGTACTTTCTCTTGAGATAGAAATACTCTCTTTATGGGTTTCATTAAAATAAATTATGAAATATAATGAGAACTGGTAAAAACATTTACATGATTTAGAACTATTGATAATAAATGCATGTAATATTTCAAAAATTTAATTTTTTTAGCACATATATAATGAGCATGTGACAAGAAAAATCATGATTGTAAATTCCAAATTGAAAAATTAGTACTCAAATAAAATCAAAAGAATACCAATGCTAACACAAAAGAAAATTCAAACCAAATTGGTTGGGTACATTTGTAATCATTGAAAGGATAGGAAAATGAGCCTTCTCCCTTGCCACACTTGAAGGTGAACATGTCAAGAATACCATGAACATTATGCATTTACATCACTATTATACCTAACTCAATATTTTTTTATTCAAATATTTTAAAAATTCTAAAATATTTCAAATATATAAAAAATCCAAAAAATAAAATTCATTTATATGAATAATTCAAAAAAATATTCAAAGATATGTAAATGGGTTGGTATGTGGGTTGATTGTGGCTAGCCCAACCCAGATTCGAATCTCATTAGATGCTTGTAAGCCAGATGTTGTTTTTGTTGAATTCATGATTTCAGTGGTTGGTGGTTGTCATTTATGGTGGTTTAGTGATTGTACATAATAAAACCAATGATTACACTAAGGTAGTTTATTGTTTTTCAAGGATGTTGTGAGATTACATGGTTTTACAAAAACTATTAATTTAGATAGGGAAACCAAATTTATAAGTCTTTTTTAGAGGAATCTATGGAAGAAACTAGGAAATAATCTATAATTAGTAGTCCATACCATCCATAAAGATAAGTAGTAAACATGAGCTTGGGAAAATTGTTAAGATGCATAGTTGGAGAGAAGCCAAAGCAATGGTAGTTAAATTTAACAGAAGTTGAGTTTTGTGTATAATAGTTTTGTGAATAGACCAGTGAGAAAATCACCATTTTAGATTGTTTATGGTATGAATTTTATGTATATTTTAGATTTGGTGTAGTTACCCATTGAAGAATGATTAGTGATGATGCAAAAGTATTCATAAAGCACATATGATAATTGTAAGAACAAGTAAAAATAAAGATATAAGATAGCAATGAAAAATATAAAGAAACAACATATGTAACAAGAATTTTTAAGGTATTTGAAGAAGGATATTTGGTGATGGTGTATTTCAATAAAAAAAAAATTCTCAAAGGAACATATAATAAGTTAAAGTATAATAAAATTGGTATGTGCAAAAATGTGAAGAAAATCAATGACAATGCTTATGAGGTGAGTTTATCACAAAATTTTGATATTTCTCCAATATTTAATGTTTTAGATTTATATAATTTTCATGAAGAAAATGATGAAGGGGAAGAACATGAATAAGTGGATTTGAAGCAACAAGTACCAAGTAATAAGAAAGAAAGGATGCTACATGTCCTAGATAAGAAGATAATAAACACAAGATAAGGAACTTATAATAGGTATTTGGTACAGTAGGAAGGAATATAATAGGAAGAAAAAATTTGGATTTTAAAATGGGAGATAAAAAATATTGACAAGAATAATTGGTGGGAATATAATCATGGAAACTCACAGGAGCTGAGTTGTTTTCAACTAAAGGAGAATGATGCAGGGGTCTATGTTCTAAAGGCCATAACTTTTAACTTGTTAACTTGATTAAGCAATTGTTTTCACATAAAAAAATATAAAGGTTAAAATAACTCAACCATAACCCACTTCAATGGTTATGACCAATTTAAATATGTTTTGATAGACATATGAGATCATCTAAGGGTTTGATATTACATTCCATTAATTTTAGTCATGCTAAAAATATGAAAATTGGATAAATTTCTAACTAGAGTTAAACTTGGGTTGAAAAATTAAAACATAGTGAATTTATTATTTTTAAGATATGTTTGAAATTTTATGCCCTTCCAAACATGTATGCAAAATTTATTAGGGAAATCAAGTTTTTATTTATAGCAGGGGCATTTAAATTTAGGTAGTTTATTATTTTTTTAGAATTTTTAATTTTGCATGTCCAATATAATTTAGAGTTGAGGTTTATTTAAATAATTTAATCTAATGATTTTATTAATTAAAAGTGAATCTATGAATATTATGGTCTCATGAAATTCTACGCATTGTGCCTATTGATTTTTTTGCTTTGCTAATCTGTGGATTCATCACTTTTGAGGGCTTGGAATTTATGTTAGATTTGCACTTAAAATTGATAGAGAATTTATTGGTTAAGAAATTATAATACCACAAGATATTGAGATACTACTAAGAATCATGGGGAGAAAATCAATGTCATATTTGGATGACTCTAGTTCCACAGTTGTTAGTTTTTCTTGCTATAAAACTTCTTACCACACCTCTACTTCATCAAATATCACATCACATAATATAATAATTTTTTTAAATTTTGAATTATAAAATTTATATCCTTTAATAATTTAATATTAACCAACAAAAACACATGATTCACTTTTTCCATTGAGCTTCTTTCTAGTTTCTTTCATGACCTGTGCATAAGCTAATGATCCCAAAACTCTCAAGTGTCTCATACTAGGTCTTATAAGAAACCAAGATTCCTATGGTATATAATATTTTAAAAATAAATTAGGAATAAATTTAAGAATATACATAGTTGTATCTATAAATTATACCCAAAACTCATTTCCCATATGATTTGTTTGTAATGTAGACATTGCCATTTCAGCAATAGGTTGATTTTTGTATGCAACAAGTCCATTTTGATTAGGTATGTGTGATTTGTAATAATCATTTTGATTTAATTGGTATAAAAATAATAATTAAATTATTTTTAATTGAATTCACCTCCTCTATCAATCCTAATTTTTTAATAGAATAACTACTTTCCTTTTCAATTAAATATTTGAATCTATCAAAACAACCAAATGCTTCAATCTTATTTCTCAAGAAATTTATCCGCGTATTTTTGAAAAAACCATATATAAATTTTTATAAATATTTTTCTTACCAATACTTAGTGTTTGTGTAGCACCCCAGAAATATGAATGAATCAAATGTTGTAGTTGTGAAGTTCACCATGATTTTCTAGTTAGAAATTTATCTTTGTGTTGCTTCCCCATTGCATTGTTGAAGTAAACCTCTTAATTTTCATTGATATTGGGTAAGATTAGAACCATGTTATTCATGTAAAATAAATTCATACTATTGAAAATCAAATTACCATAGTGTTTATGCCTTAGTGAATAACTTCCTTCCATTGTTTCTTAATCAAAATATTTAAGCTTATCGGATGCATTAGAAACATTCTATTTTATGTCATGAGAATTTATACCACTAAAATAATCCCAAACCCCACCACCCCCATTTATTATCAAAATATTGAAAAGATCCATTATTAAATAATACCCTATAAATTTTTTCAACCCACTAACCTACACTAAAAATATTATCCGTAAGCCCAAAAAGCATTAGTGTATATCTAATAATGTTTACCTCACCTTGGTTGGTGTGTATAGAAAAATTACCATTGAAAATGACTTATATTGTCTTATCATCTCCAAACTACACTTGACTTCTCCTTGTTTCATCATTTTTTTATAAATAAGTCCTTATTGCTTGTCATATGATTAGAGCATATAGAATCAAGAAATCAAACATTAATTGAAGAATAATATACCATATGACAAGAAAAAACATATTAAATATAGAATAATATCTATTATCATGGGTGAAATTGGTCTTATTATTTTGTTTGTATCCAGAATGCTTTCCTTCATGATGAGTGAAATTTAACTTCTTATTTTGTATGTGTCTCTACTAGATTTTAAACTCCCTCTCAAAATGATCAAATATTTTATAGTAATGGCTTGTATATACCTTTTACATAAATTTACACATCCACAACCTCTTCCTCTTCCTCTTGAATAATATAATGAGTCTCGCTTTCTCTCATTGATAAAACTTCCTTCTCAAACTTAAGCCTTTATTGTAATTGATTTTTATAACCATTATGGATTTATATAAAATATAATTTCATGTGGTTGATCTAACCTTAGTCATTAGATACATTCTTTCTTATATTCTAATAACTATTTAAATCTTTTTTATTGGCAATGATCTAAGTTTTTTTTCAAAAATTACCTAATCTATAATTGAATATCTGTTGCTTCACAAATGGTTAACAACATATTGAACTCAAACATAAAAATTAGTTATCTTCTCATTGTCCATCTCTTGAATATTCTCCAGTTATTTTTTTAACCATTTTAATTTTGTTTGTGCCTTGGTAAGAAGAATAAAATGTGTCCCATGCTTCCTTGGCTTTTTTTCAATAGATGTTTTGGTAAAAGTGCTCAAGGATACCTATTTTTGATTTTTTCCTTATTCAACATATTATAATAAATACAAAGGTGAAGAGTACCATATTTATTCTTGATGAACACCACTGGTGCACCCCATGGTTATACACTTGGTTAAATCAATCCTTTTAATAACTCCTAAAATTGAGCTTTCAACTCAATCAATTTTGTAGTTATCATCCTATATGGTGCCTTGGATTGTAGTTCAGATCCAAGTATTATGTTAATTAAGAAATCAAACTCAAATTTGGGTGGTAATCCCAATAATTCATTTGGGAACACATCCTAAAAGTTCCTAAGAAAATGATAATTCTTATTGGATGGTTCCTTAGATTACTCCATCTTATCAATTTTAATAATAAATGCCTAAAATAATTTTCTTTGAGCCTTCTTGAATTTAATTGTATAAATTTGTCTAATCTTCAACTCTATTTTCTCACCCTAAAGTTGTGTTTGATTTCCAAAATCATATTGACTCTCTACCTTCTTTAGCTAGAATTCAACCTTAAATTTATGCTCACAAGCCAAATAACTCCTAGGATCACATAATATGACCCTAATGGTGCAACATGTAGGTCCAATATTATAGTGAATTGATTTGGGTAACAATTTAGGTGACAATTCAGGTGACGGGTCAACTCCAATTGATGACAAAACTTTTGGGAGCCATAACTTTGGCACCGTAGCTCCAATTGACTCACCGTTTGAATTGTTCGAAAGATAAGAATGAGGAAAATATGGTGAGATGGAATTGAGATTTTATATATAAAATTTTACCCATAAAAAACCAATGGAAGTACCCCAAATTTCAATTTTAGTAGTGCAGTCTAAAAATAGTTTCTCAAAATAGTAATTCCTCAAATTCTGCATTGTTGTAAATCATGGAAGTCGAACCAATTCATCTCCTTCGAGATTGGTGACCTTACACATCCTCCCCACACCTTAAAAATATGTATAAATTAAGATGTATCTGAAAATGTAAATCAGACATCTCTTCTCAGAGATAAGCATATGTTTGGGTTTGCAAATTTGATCAATAAAACATCTCTTCTCAGAGATAACACTATTTGAATTGTCTTGTTATTTTTTATTATATTATATTACAACTGAAAATTTCAATTTTTTTGATCATGAATTCATATAACTTGATCTCAAATTCCACTAGACACTTGCCAACCATAACCTTTGATTCATTCCCATATTGTACTGACCATTCATTTGTAGTAATCCCATCTTTTCTATACAACTTATTAAGCATTATAGGAGCAATAAAACATTCTGTATCACTAATGTCAATCAAAATTGAATTTAGATGATCAAACAAAATACTTATCAATTTAATAGGAGAATCTTGGAACTTAGTCTAATTATTGTTAATAGCTACATGAATCCTCTTCTAAAAAGTTTCTTGTTGTGAAGCACAAACATTATTATTACCGTCTGATTTACCTTGAGTATACTCTCATGTGTAATGATCAAATCTATAAATGAATCATCCACCAAGTGGTCCTTTCTTATCTAACTATTGGTTCCCCTTCAAACCATTTCTAGGTTTCTTATTGCCTGAGCTACTATTGAACTTAACATTCTGGTTCTTAAAATAACTCTTAGATTCTCCACTCTTCTTCTAATTCTTCTTTTTCAAATTTTTTTTAGGACCTATAAAATTTTTATTTAATTTTTATTTGAATTGAGAAAGAGATCTCAACTTATGCTCCTACTTAAGTGCCTTATCAAAGACTTGATCCATGGTAGATGGACCATGCACATCCACCTCACAACCAATTTGGACTTTTAATCCCATAATGAACTTCTTGATTTGAAACCTATCATCCACCTAATATTAAGGGACATAATTTATTATCTTAGTGAATTATTCCCATTATTCATTCATAGATAGGTATCATTGATTAAGGTTCTAAAAATCCATTAATTTTTAATTGAAATATAGATGATAAAGCTACTGTGACCTAAAAAATGTCATGAATTACTCCCAAGTGGTGGTGGTAGAGTCAAGGTTCATCTCAAGCTTCTTATTATCCCACCAAGTTGTTACTTCTAAAATAAGTTGATATGCTCTCAAAACTACTTTAGTGACTTCAAAGTAATTTTAAATCTCAAAATATTTCTCCATCTCTATTAACCATGATTTACATCCACATATCAAAATGGTTCCATTGAACTTGGGTGGATTCACCTTTTTCATATCATGTGTCAACTCTAGAG
The DNA here is from genome assembly GCA_037957365.1 of Torreya grandis. NCBI lineage: Eukaryota > Viridiplantae > Streptophyta > Pinopsida > Cupressales > Taxaceae > Torreya > Torreya grandis. Next base: position 2,098,381 of record JARHVA010003046.1, on the reverse strand, counting down.
CTACTTAATCTCTCACATCTTATGACACTTCCTCATGCCTCTATTTTTGAGGATTTTCCTATTCATCAGGATTTTCTTCAAGTTCTTCCTAAACATTCTCCTCAACATACCTATGTACTTCCTGATCTAAGGTCATGATTTAGTCTCTAGTTTTTTACATGGCTACAAGGATCTAATTCAACTTTGTAGCTTGCTTAGTGGAAAATTTATTTGGATCCACTGGAGGGTTGGTGTTTGAATTACCCTCACTTTTAAGTTTGGTGCACACCATTCTTCTTCCTAGCTAATAAGAGAATACATTTGTTTTAATGGACTCATTAAATCTTAGAGTTTGAGCTTAGCTCTGATACTATAATGTAACAACCCCACTAGCTTTTACTAGAATAAGGTAATTTTTAAAAAATATTTACACAAATTTGTAAATAGATTCCCTCATGATGAAACCAATAAAATGGTGATCTTTAACTAAATACACAGTTCAAAATCTAACCATACACAAGGTAAAGAACTAATCTATTTAGATGATGATCATAAGATCACAATATCAAGTACAATGCTAAATATAGAAACAAATACTACATTTATTGCATAAAATAATATTTAAAAACTCAACCACAACTGACACAATGTTACATCAAACTCTTATAATTATAAAATATACAAAATAGTATAGTTTTAGCATAATAAAAGGATTAATAATAATGTACAATGATATAATGTTCCATAGAGCATGTGAGTCTCATCAAAATCAAATCATCCATAAGTAATCATGAGTGTAGTCACTAGTGAAGTAATATTGAGGGGGGAGAGAGAGCATCATTTAAGTGATTTTTGATACCAACCATATACCATCGATCCCCCACACAATCTTCCAACTAGGGAATGACCTTCCCTTCTTGGATGGGTGGATAATGATGGTGCAAGAATCAAGAGTGACAACTAGAACACGTGTGCTATAAGATAACTGTTATATGTAGTATATCATAAATAAATCCATTCTAACATGATATTTTACTAAAAATGTAAACTAAATCAAACATATGAAATGATAATGTTTAACCGTAAACATTAGTTTGGCCAAAGTTTTCATATAGTTGTTTAATCTCTAGGATTAGTCAACTTCATACATGCCACTTAATTGGATTACACCATCTATACATATTAGTGACCCTAATTAAGTAAGTGAAATCCATCTCATTTACTTATTTAATGTCATTAATACCATATATATATATATATATATATATATATATATTAAAACCAATAGATTTCATAATGAATTTTTCCTGTCTAACAATCACATTATATGCTAATACAAGAAAGTCCCAAAAACATGCATTTAATCCATCAAATGCAACATTATAAATCCAAACATCTAATTTATTTATATCATAATAAAATTAGATATATATTCATATTTCAAATTGTTATATCATTCGAGTAAAAAAATATTAACAATCAAATCAATCAAACCAAATGGGTAAGATTAAAAATCTAGACAATTATATCAATAGTTAATAGCTCATTCAAAAACCACTTTATTTCATTTCATAATTGCATAATTTAAACTGTTCATAAAACCAGTCAATGCAATGGATTGAGATAGATATTCTCAATTATTTCACAGTTAGAAGTCCCATGAATTCCTCAAATTCACTTCTAAGTTATAATTTATTAATGCAAGTAAACAAGCATTTATACCTCTCTAATAATGCATATGACACATTTAATCATCAATCAATATACATATAATTATATTCGATATACTCTTAATTAGAAGAGTATTAAAACATTACATTAAGAGTATCATGAATATATATTCAGATGCATATAAATACAATACTATATTTAATTATTTTCCATATCATATAACATATTCACTTATTCAATAGAATATGCATATCTGAATATGGAATACTTGATTTGAAATAATAAACTATTCAAGTTTTACAAGTATCACTTGTAAATGTATGCATATTGAAATACTCAACCATGTTACTTAATTTAATTATTTTTAAATAACCATCAAAGATTGAAATATAAATTTAATAGTTGTGGTTAAATTCCAACCTATTCACAATCCAGCTAAATATCTCATATAACACATAGTCAATAATAGACATGGTCGCATCTATAAATAAATATATATCTATAAATAGATATAAACCTTTTTACTTCTATAGGTTGTAAGAAGTTTTGTAAGTTTAATATAATTGTAAATTCATACTATAGATTTACAAAACAATATCTATACTATAAGTTTATCCATTTTCCCATTCACACCAAAATGAAAAATCCCATATAAAACTAATAAATCACCATATCAAATTCCCAAGGATTTAAATACAAAAATAATTCACTATTAAAAAGGAGAAGAGTTTATTCATCACATAAGGTTTCCTTATGGTTCAATCACATGATAATACAATTATATATGTAATTAAAACAACCATGTACCAGTTCACAATGTGTGTGTGTGTGTGTGTGTGTGTGTGTGTGTGTGTGTGTGTGTGTGTGTGTGTGTGTGTGTGCGTGCGCGCGCGCGCGCGCGCGCGCGCGCGCGCGCGTGTGTGTGTGTGTGTGTGTGTGTGTGTGTGTGTGTGTGTGTGTGTGTGTGTGTGTGTGTGTGTGTGTGTGTGTGTGTGTGTGTGTGTGTGTGTGTTATTAGGTCATGAAAAAATCATCCATGTCCTATGATAATCATATATATACCTATGTATATTTATACAATAGAAAAGACATAGATAAACTCAAATTTCATAAATGAATTTAACCAATCCTATTAGTATTCTATTACATACTATTTATTTTTCAACCCATACTATTATCTACTCAATCATGCCCCATAATTGACCTGACACTAGTTTAATAATATTAAGTTTAACCTTATATACCCAACCTTATTCTATCATGGTTATTTATACAAATTCTTGCCTCAATTTTAAATATAAAAACTACCCATTATAAATGTTTATGGATAGGAATATATTAATTATATTTTTTAAAGACCAATCTTGACCAACCCATATTTGTAATTAAAATCAGTTAATAAAATCCATTTACCTCAAAATTGGTATAGGGTTTAATAACTTGACTCAATTTAGCAAGTTTAAAAGATAATACATTATAAGAATGAAGGAATAACTTTTTTCTAGTTTCAAAGGACTGTGTTTAAACCAAAGACCTGGATTACATTAAAACTCATGAATCTTACCCTAGGATCTTTGGCAGGGTTTTCAACTTTCTACAACTTAGCTAAAAGTATTTACCCCAATCATTCATATTTATTTGATTCTGATAGCTTAAATAAATTATGCAAAAGTCCTACAATACAACGCAATAATTTCTATTTTACCAACCAACTCAAATCAATGTTTTGGCAATAAATTTAGGGCATTCATCCATGTGTACTAGGGTTTCAGAGTTCTATAATTGGCTCTATGGATGGCTGAGACATCCCCATGCTAGGTATTTAACACTTGTTTTATACATTTTCCAAAATAATGAAAATAAACAAAACCCAATTCAAATAATTTACCTTATGAAATTTAACCAACTGCCCCTACCTGGAAAAATAATTCACCACTATGCCAAAATTTATTTTGCTCTTTCAAATATTCTTCAGACCCTTCACCTTTTTCTTCATGTTTGCTATATCTTCCAGGCATAACTTTCTCTCCCTTTTATTTTCTTGCATACTTAATTCATGCTAACTAAACCTTCCATAATTGATACCATAACTAATGTAATATTGATGAATTAAGAGTCATGCAAATCCAAACAAGGTATTTACTTTGAAATTGGATCAATAATACAAGTCAATACAAATTAACCCTAATTCAAGAAAATTCTTAGTAAAAATGATTTTTTAAGCTTTAATAACATTAAATTAATAATATTCCATTAACATTATAACTTACCATAACCATATTAACTTAGCCAAATATTATTTAAACATTCTCACATTTTCTAAGCACTATAATATCCCTAATATCACTAACCACACCTTACTAACTATTAAAGTTAACAATCAAATAACATAAAAATTAAGTTCCATTTATTTTATATAGCAATGCATTTATAAACAATGCATTATCATTTTAAAAAAATAGAAAGGACACTCACGTATTTCAAAACACAAGTTAAGGAAACAATAATACATTCATATAAGAATCTCAATATCACATTAGCAAACACACAATCATACTCAAGTGCAACAAACATGATTATAAATGAAATAAACTATATGTTATAAAGTTAAGCAACAAATAAAAAACCATATTATACCACTTTGGTGTATGCAGAGCTCTTAGTCTATATTTTGTCATCCCCCAGCACCTTCATCTACATCACCCTCTTCAATGATGCCATCCCTCTATCATAGACTAAAGGATGGATCTATACTAAATCCAATTCAAAAAATAATGGTAATTATCATGAATAAATATAAAATAAATAATATACAATTGTAATAAACTAAATAAACATGATTATCATGTATATAACATACAAGTACAACTAACTCAACTAGTTAATGATCATATAAATAAGCTACATATAACTGCTCATACATTAATATATAAAATCAAGATTAACTAAAACCATAATTATCTTATAAATAACTATAAAATACACTAATTATTAGGTTATTAAGTCTATATATTAATCAATATGTGATAAAATAACTCAAAAAAGTAATTATAACTCTTAAACCTAAGTTATTGGGGTTGAATAAGGGTTTTAGAACACTTATTCTTCTTAACAATAGTTCAAAAAGTTAATGCACTAGAACATAAAAAAATTCATAGAATATTGAAGTCATATTGGACCAAAAATACTCTTGAAACCATTTTAAACAACTTTTATTGCTCTTCATGAAATGAACATTCGAAAATTACCTTCACTAGCTTGCAACTAGCTAGTTAAAGGAACAAAAGAAACCTTTGTCAAAATTTGAACTTGTGACCTATTACCAATAATGGTTTTGGTTTTATTAAGGTCATATGATGTTGTGGATAACCTATTGAGTCCTCAATATATGAATGAAACCTTCTTTAAAACCTACACATAAGCAACTTTGACCAATGGTAGCAAAATTGTCAACATTATTGGCAACTTTACTAGAATGTTTACCTAGTAAAAACTCAAGACCATTAACTCTATCCATTTAGATATGGATTTATGAAAACATGATTAAATATAAAACTAAATTTTTTCTCAATAAACTATAACACTTTTACATAAGCACTTATTAAATTGAAAACTAGAACAATTACCAATTAAAAAATGTGTAGGATAGCTCTTAGAGAAAAGTATTAACTAAAACTACTAATTGAACATGTGTATACCATCACTTGAAATAAAATAAAAATCTAAAATTATTATATATAACATGACATTTCACCTAGATCAAAACAAAAACCTCTCAAGTCCTCTCCATGTGGTTGACAAAGATGAGGAACAAGCTACTTTTTGAGTGCCATTTAGGTTTGATCAAATATTTTCCTTATTATAAATTTTTTTGGCTTGTCTCAAAGTTAATAAACTAAAGTAAACATATGTAAAATATAGAAAATTTATTCTTGTGGTTCTGTAGACACTAAAAAACTACATACTTAATAGTTTTCAATGACTAAATGCCTTGGGACCCCCCTAAATACCCCCTAAACCTTCTTAACCCCTAAAAAACCCATCTTAACTTAAAAAAATTACTATTATCCTATTCATATAATACTACTCAAAAATACTATTTGAAACTACTATTCAAAAGTACTATTCACTATCACTATTTACTGTGGGACCCACTATCACTACTCATGATGATATGGAATGTGACATGGTATATGACATGTCAAGTGACATGGAAGGTGATTTGGGAGGTGATATGACAAGTGACATGGCTTAGAAGTGAGGTGGCTTGATGTGGGACATCATACCCCACTTGGGACCTTTTTTCAAGGTGCTTGATGACCTCATTTAAGCATCACATGAGTCCAACCTTGAAATATGGTGAATTTTACCTCAAGGGACCATTATTTAACATGTGTTTTACATGCACACATGAAATTAAACTTAAAAATAAGATACCTTCCTTGGAAAGGACAAAGGGTACCCATTTTTGACTTCTTAACCCAAATGGGACACTCACCAACCCAAATGGGAATCCCCACCCACCTCATTTTCACTAATTCATCCACCACATATAAAATGGTACAATAATTATATTATTACTCTTTTAGCATGACTCTTCACAACATATTCTATAAATACCACCCCTCTCCTTCACCCAAGGTTAAGTTGTAAAGTTACAAATTAGTATTTTTGGTTATTAACATTTTGCTATAGGTTTTGTAGGAGGTCATCCACTTGAAGGATATCATCATAATCTTGGAGAGAAGATCTAAAGAAATGAAACTCTACAAAAATATTCAAAAAATCTTCTTAAACAAGCCATCCTCAAGCCATGTTCAACAAACATCAAGGTAATTTGTATTGTTTTACAATTTTAATTTCTTCCTCCTTATCCCCCTTTGGCCTCTTCTTTCTTGATCTCCAAACCATAACCCTTTGGCCTTATTATTTTAATTTCACCCATTTTACTCTTTACCCTTAACCTCTTTTTTTATCTTTATTCCATTTATCCATTTACCTCTTCACCATTTATCCCTTTATCCCCTTTTACCTCCTTTCTTTCTTATCCCTTTCACCCATTTACCTCTTCACCACTTATCCCTTTATCCCTTTTTTATTATTTATTTCTTACCCTTTTACCCATTTGTATATTTTCATTTATCCCCTTACCATCATTACCCTTTACCTTCATTTTATTATCTTGAACCATAACCATAACCTTGCCTACTTAACCACCATTTGCTTCTTTGCTTTTTGGACCATTTACCCCTTTATCTTTCTTAACCACCATTTATCTCTACCAATTTGACCATTTACCAACCTTAAATTTTTTTTTATCCCTTATCACAAGATGAACCAAACCATTTCCAAACCCAAAACCACAACCTTACCTTAACCAATTTTTAGCATTAGTATAATCAAACTAGTTGCTTCATTTTGGTTAATTTAGCAAAGCATTTAACTTCATTATCTCAAATTTAGTTACTTGCTATTTTCAATATCAATAATTTTTTGTTTTTAAGTAAAATATTTTTCTTTCATCATTTCAACTTAATTATTTAAATTAGGTGGATTGATAGCCTTCTAGAAAGCTTTCAATTCTAGGATCTAGCTCATGCTAGGCAATCCACTCATTAAATTATCTAACAAACAAGTCTCTTTTAGTGTTTTATTATTTGCATGTCATCCTCCCAAGCTAAAGAGGAGCTCTCCACAATCACTTGGATCCAAATTTCATACTTTTTACTAGTTTATCATAACCATTACCCTTATTGATAGTTCCTTCTTTTCATAATAAGGGGAAAAAAAAGTAAAAAATAGAGAGAAATAGGTTCAATAGTCACCGCATGTTTCTCTTCAATACTCACCTCATGTGAAATCTCTCAAATGTAACCACTTTTTAATTCATAAGAACAACTATAATTTCAGCCTCTAATGGTTCATTAGAACAATGCATTTGGTTTTCTGTGACATATTTAGATATACCATCTTATTTGTCAACTATTTTAAATTATTCAATCTCTTTAAGGAGCACCAAATACTACTCTATAAGAACTATTACATCTTATTTTGTATATTTACTTAGCTCATGTATAGATGCAACATGAACTTATTTTATGCCAAATTGAAGCTTATTTGATGAACATAACTCTTGATCATCCTCTTTTGACAATTTTTTTCTTCCCTTACATGTTTTTATTTTTCTTTCTATACAATAGGTTCTCCTTCAAAAGGGAGATGGTGGGAGGGAAAAAGGTTTGATTTGGTGGCATAATAATATAGTTCAATATTGGCCGATATTGAATGGGCTTTGGGATTGAATAGGCATTAAGAAGGCTTTGAGATTTAGAAGTAATAGTTTCATTCAATATTTATTTAAAAAAGGGAAATAAACTTATGTTAGGGCTTCATGCTTCAATGTTTCATATTTCTCTTTCCACTCAACAATCAACCTCTCACATTCTGATATGTTTTGATCTTCATGGACAAGTTTAATTTAAGGGATGGGTGGAGGGATAAAGAAACTTGGAAATTTTCTTAGTTTAAATTCGACAACCTTCTCCATCTCTTGATTTTGGATTGGCATAAGAGGAAGCTCTTTCTCAAGAGTAAGCATGACATAATCAGGGGTCTTAGTCCAATAAGGTTTTCAAGATGGAATGGTCTTAGGATTTTGGGGAAGAGTGAGTGAAGATTGCACAAGCATATACTCTTTGATAGGATTATGAGTCCTAAAACTTAGAATTCTAAAGAAAGTATACTCTCTTGAAGGTTCAAGGGATTCTTCTTGTTTCTAACTTGGGGTTTTAGACTCAAATATTTGTACTCTCATGGGTAGTTGTTGTATTAGTTCTCTTGTAGACTAATTATATCTCTTAAATGATTCAATATCTTTTTGATGTATATAGGACTGATATGAAATCTCTTCTTAATGCCTATGGTATTTCTCTTCCCTATTACTCTCCATACATTATTTCTCAAAGTCAAGTTTGATTTCTTGCACACTTTTTTCAGGCTAATTGGAAATAATATTATTTTGCCAAGGCTGAATAGAAACATGAACAGGAGTGGGAGGGGGTAAATATCATGAGAATAATGATATACTTATAGTTAATTACAATTTTATGTGAATTCATAAATATTATCATATTTAAATTAAGGATATGAAGGTACAAAAGATGCATTTTCATAAATTAGAGGATTGAAATACATAACAACTAATGCTATTTAGGCACTTGGACTACTTAAAACAAATGTATATAACTCAAAGTCACTAGATACTTAGTAATTGAGAAATGTATTTTCTACAAATTACTAAAAAAAATACTAATATTTATAAATTTTCTATGCTATTATTCCATCAGACATGCTAGAAACTGTTATCACTCAAAAGTGCACCCTTGAAATAACGTGTGCTCTTTCCTCACTTCTGTTGATACAATGGTATCTCTCCAAGGTGTGGGTGACCTTAAATTATATATATATATATATATATATATATATATATATATATATATATATATATATATATATATATATATATATATATATATATATATTTATCCTCTGATACACTCACTCACTTCTCTCTAAACTCTCTAATCTGATAATTTATTGACTAGGAAAAGTGGAGAAGGAACAAGGCTAAAGCTAAAAATAAAATGAAAACTAAAAATTGGGATGGTGCACCAATTTTAAGGTTAATTATGTATATAATTTACACACTTTATAATATAAATAGCCTATAAAAATTCACTTAATATTAATACAATGAATTTTTCATCAATATTTCACACATAAGTCTAAAAAAACACTCACACTAGCTTGGAAGGAATGATCAATGATTGGATTCACTTATAGATTAGGTAGAAAATAGACTTATATAATTTATATGACCTAAAAGAGTTTATTATTTTATGAATAAATGTGAGATATTAAGACATAAACATAGTAAAATTATTCATTCACTAAGTTACATCAATGAACATTAAGAACACACTCCATGAACAACTTGAATGGAAGAAAAATAACCTCTTTATTGCTTCAAAGGTGAGGTAGTAAAAATTTTGGTAGAGTTTATATAATACAAAGTCATAATAACTTGATATTAATCTCAAAATGAGAATACATATAAAAAATAAGAGAAAGAGAGGAGACAAGTAACTAGAGATGAGTCCTCATGCAAGTATAGTTCACTCCTACTTCAACTAAAACTTTAAATCCACCTTCAAAAATCCAAACTTCCAAAGTTACATGTATAATTTATTTAAGTTTTTAAAATAATCTCCTTGGAATAGGACATATAATTTATGTACAAAATTTAGTTTGAATGTTTGAAAAGTCAAAGGTTATTACATGTGTTTGAATAATCTTCAACTTGAAGAGATCTTTGACTATATTGCATTAACTCCTTGTGGATAATTTGAACTATTTTTGATATTAAATAAACTACTTTTTATCTTTCATTAATTTTTAAGTTTGAATTTAGTTACCTTTATTTGTATTTTGGAGTTTGACTTGAGCTTCTCTTGACTTACAACTTGAAGTATAACTTTACCTTTCTTGACTTCCAACTTGCATACATGTTTGAATTTTTGAATTTATATATTTATCCCTAAGGGGAGAATATTAGGAGAGGGATTTAATGTTTATTATTTATGGAATATATTTCATGAAAATATGGCCTCAAATCTTAATAAAGACTTCAACTCAACTTATTCACTCTTACATGTTTCAAACTCCACCTTTCTAGAGCTAATAAAAGACTCTTCTTGTTTGCCTTGACTTTGCTAAATTTAGCCAAAATTAGGACCATAATTTAAAGAGAGATAACCCTGTTTATGTTTAATTATTTCTAAAATATATTTACTAATAGTGCATATGATGATGACAACAACAACTCTTCATACTAGTTCTTCTTAGATATGCCTATATTCTGCAACTTGACAAACTTATTGAATGTACTATGACAACCTGGAACTTGATGAATTTTAATTATTTAATTAGTGGAGTATAAATATTATTTTAAAATCATAAACATGGTGGTATAAACCTTCAAACAATTTTTGAGCTCTGAACTCCATGTACAACTTCAAAAAATGCCATTTGTGCTCTCTTGAGCTCTTTAGGCCTCAAGAAACCCTAATTTGAATTAGGGGGTCTAAAAATGGTTTTAAAGATTGAAAAAAACTAATAATATACTCATTATATAGGTATAAATTGGGCATACCTATAAAAATTTTAAAATCTCTAAAACTATTCACCAAACTCTCAAACAAAAATTCACAAAAAAGTGTCTACTTGTTGCCATGAGGGTGACCTAGAGATGTTTTTTAATAAACTGAGCCTATTTTAAATTATATTTAATTAAATTAGAATTTATCCATATCTATATATTAATTATACAGACTCTTAAGTCATTTTGTGCCATTGGAAGGACTTCAAACACTCATTTCTAACTCTATTTATGAACAAAATAGTGAAAACCCTTGGTTTCCTTCATGATTAGACCTATATTTTAGCATTTTATCTCTCTTAAGGTATACTAAAGACCTTAAAACACTTATAAAAATTCAAGGAAATAAAAATAGGGTAAGTATATGGAGTTAGGGGATAATTTTATGCATATTTTTGGTAACGCGATCGACTTAATAAATAATGTGATCGCGTTATTTAGTTAACGCGATCACATTATTGAAATTATAGATCGGTAATTACTAAGCCATAATGTGATCACATTATTAAATAATGGGATCATATTATTTTAAATTATATCATTATTAACATGATTACATTATTGTTATTTTTAATAACATGATCACATTATTAATGTGATCACATTACCTATGTTACAAAAAAATAAAAATTGAAGCTAGAATACAAATTCATCATTTTGAATTCAAGTTTTCATTTCTATCCTCACCTTATACAATCACATTTTGTGTGAGAGATACAAAATATTGACATAAAGATGCTAAATTCATCCCAGGAAGTTGCTAATCGACAATGCCACCATGTAGAAGAGGCAAGTGCTAAAAATATACACTTGCTAACCCTAATTTTTCATTATTTTTATTATTTAACCTTAATTTCTAGTTGCAATTTTTTTTTTGAACAACCCATCCTAATAGCCCTTCTAACTATCCACATAAACCTCTTGTTCCTCCTCCTAACCCTCCATATAACCCTCTCGTTCCTCCTCCTATCCATCCACCTAACCCTCCTATAGTTTCAAAAAATCCCCCAAGTAGTCAAGAGATTCTAACTGACAATAATATGGGAAATAAAATTGAAATTGAAAAATTAATTGAGATAATGAGGGATCCCACTTTCACCAACCCCCACCATACCCATCTAGCCAATTCCCTAAAGACATTATTAAGTCAAATTGATAGATGGACTCCATATCATGATATTTTTAGGGCTTATTATGATAAAAATTTGTCAACACTTGAATTCAAGAATAAATAAATATAAAAAACTTCCATTTGTGCCTTATTCATTGACCCAACCACCAATGCCTCATTTATCATGTTTGATAAACATTTTCTAATCCATCCCTGCCAACATAATCACAACTAATTTTTTAGATCAATGGTGGATAATGTTTCATTATACACCATGTAACAACCACAATCTCTCATTGTAGTTTTTGAGGAAACTCTACTATGAGTTTGTCCTCATTGAGATTCCAAACTATTTTGATTTTAGTGAGTTTTATGGCTGAGGGTAAGGCTTTGTGCAGGATTGACTAGGTGCACATCATGCACCTAATTGACCTACAAGGATCTGTATCCAAAATCCACTTTTAACATAAGATCCCCTCTATATTTTAGTAGGTTATGGAGATCAACACTCTGAATGCTCTTAGTTCACTCATTGATACACTCATTCATCATATGAGTAAGCTCTCAAAGACCAATGCTAGAGATATGCCACCTAATGTGCATACCCAACCCCACCCTTGTAGTTCTTATGGAGCTATGTACATTATACCTTATGATGACGATGGTACTGGTGGTTCATAGGGATTGGGTAATATTGTTATGAGTGATGAGTTTTTGGCACACACATTTGGTGTGAAGACATTAGTAACTACATAGATATAGGTATATTTTATATAAATTTCATGTTAAATTTAAGTTATATTTATAAATTTAATTTAGATAAAAATTAATTTAAATATAAATTTAATAACATATATATCATTTTTTATGTCACAAGAGGTGATGGTGCCTTCATCATCATAATCGACATTTATAGCATTTAATTTGACACAACCATTATTTACATATTCAGATCTAGTTTCTGGCCCATCTACTATTGCATCTATCTCTATTATGATAACACCTTTTACTTATACAAAGGTAAAATTTTGAGTTAATCTTATTCTTTGTGTACATTTAGTATATGTATATTTGCCTTGTAAGTTAAAGTTCAATTTATCTATCAAGTATTTTGATGAATAGGTTCTAACAAGATTCTCTAATATGGATATAAACACACACTTAGCTCTACCAAATACCTAGCTTTGATGTTTTCTTGTTCTTGTTTGTCTTCTATCTTCAACCTCTTTAACTCTTTGATCACTTTGCATTTACTAGGTATTTTTTGTTCACTCTTACCTACTCCATGGATATTAAGCCTCCTTGTATTCACTTAATCCTCCTTCTCTACTTAAAGTCATTTTACTAATAAACTATTTCTATAATATTTTATTTTAACATTAATCTCCTCATTTCATACTCCATTTTTATGTTCTCTCTTTTTATCCTTGCTTTGTTATTTATAATCTTCTTATGTGTTTTCATAGGTCTACATGATACTTTGATTTTGTCCTTCCATAACACTCATAATAAAATCTACCTACTTAATTACATCTCATTTCATGCATCCAACCATTCCACACAACCCCCAAGCTTCAACTCTTCACTTAACTCTTCTTTCCTCTTTGACACCTTCCTTCTACTATCCTTTTTTTGAGGTAAACCTCCTTATTTTGAGTAAAATACAAAGATCCAAAAAAAACCAAACCAAAATCTAGGTACCCATTTACATCACATATCTCATGTAGGGATTTTCATAATTTAAATCTCTTTATAGAACACCTAACTCAACACTCCTTAGGACTAATTTAGTCTCCTAGGCCTAATTAAAGCTTACTAACTATGAAACTATACCATACAAACTCAAATCAAATTTAAACCTTAAAAATACTCTTCCTTATATATAAATACAACTCTCCATAATTTTTAATGATTTTTCATTAGTTAAATCACTTGTTATCTCATTTTTTAGTTTCAAACCCTAACATGTGTTGTCTCAATCCTGCACCTACTCAAAAGGATAATAAATGATATAGAATTAAATTTTGACCCTTATAAAAGTTCATAAGTCTTGAAATGTCTTTGAAATTACCCCATGAATCTTCTCAAACTATTAATTTTACTTTCTCAATACTGAATCACTCCCAACATGTAGTTTTGTATAATTTCTATACCCCTCCAACATGACTATGTCAACAAATATGACGTAATAAACCCTTAAGAACCTTTACCTTAATTTGAGAGAAATTAAAAGAATAAAACAAATGGAAAAAAATATCCCAAAAAATTCACAATACCTTAAATCCTCAACTCTATTTCTAAGAACTATATATGGTCTTTCTTAATGACTATGCAAACTCAGAATTATTTTAAATTAGATTGTATATAATATTACCATTTATTTTTCATTTTCTCAATAGTATTGAGACTTTTAATGTGTTTAAATTAATTTCATAGAGATCCTCTATCTCTTAATCATATTTTAATCATTTATAATTATAGTTTAAAATGACTATTTTGTCCTCTTTCTAACTATTCCTGAAGACAGAGTATTGAAACTTGGGTTTTACTACCTTAAACCTATAGACTATTGAATTGAATATTCTATAAATAGAGATATCAACACCATAGGATTGATAATAAACTTTTAGACACTTATTTGCATTTTACTCTATCCAAAGAATCTTTATAATTAAGGTCAGAGTTCTTGATATGTCTCTTATTCCTTTTTTCTTCATAACTTTGCCTTGTCAAAGTGCTACTATTCTTTCCACCTCTGACTCTTCCACTCACACTTCCTACATGTATTAAATTTTTTATATTACCTTAAACAGCAATCTTATTTCTATTCTTGGCCATTGCATGTTGTATGGCAGTTATACTTCCATGATTCTTGGTTTACATTAGCTTTTTATAATATGCACGTTGAAATACATTGCCACATATATCTTGGTTTACATTGATAGAAACTTGCCATATATATCTTTGATACTTTTTATAAAAATAAGTTAGACCTTATTTAAATGAACATTTTATGTCTCATGTAGACACTTCTCCCTCTATGTGAGCCAATACAGACATAGGCATTGCTGCAACAATGTCATCTGCATAGTTGCTGATAGAGGTATATATTGATTGTAATTTTGAATTGTAAAAATAGACTTGTTTTAATAATTTTACTACATACTTGGGGCAAATATAACTTATGTGAATGTATTGTGTATGCAGGGTTGTCCTATGACATATGATAGTCCCAGTTAGATGATTAATAGGGTAACTTCTCATGTTTTCCCCATTTTTCAAATGCCTATTTGAATAGTTGATCTTGCCGTTAACTTGTTTGAGCATCAAAAATAGATTGAGCAGGATGATGAGCTTGTAGTAAGTGCATGTTTATATAATTTTTTATTTTAGTTTAGAATTAATTTATTAACAATTGGTTGAATGTATTTTATGTTAATTTTGTAATAATACTTATATTTGAATAGGTTCAACTACAAGAGAGCTATGAGCATAGGACCCACAATCAAATTTTGGATCAATCCAAGGCATTAGAGGGGTCTCCATCTAATAGCAGGGCATCCCAAGGAGAGTCTTCTTCAAAGAAGGCAAAGAGAGGGAGGCTATTTGATGAATACAATGTCTTACAAGAGATGTAATTTTTTGTATACCTATATGGTACATTATACATTTTTCACATTGTATATGTGTATATGACATTCACTCAACATTAGATACTATGTTGGTAGATGTAATTTTTGTATGCCTATCATAGAAATCTATGTATTATTGACATTTCACATATGTGCCTATATTGTATGCCTATCATGGAAATCTATCTAATTTATATTCATTTTTATTTCATTGTGTGTTATTGTATAGTGTTGTTTTGATCTTCCAAACTATTATCTATCAGATCTCATATTTAATGTTGTACACAAATGAGAATTAAAAAATTTATTCTTTTAAATTCTATAAATCTCAGATATTCCATATTTTATTAAATTAAAGTTTATATTTCATTATATATAGTGGAAATGACTAATGATACTCTTATCTATTTTGCATTTGTCATCATCCATTTACAACTTTTCAATTGATAATTAACACAATTTGACTACACTTAAAACTCATAAAAATCATGTTCAAACTTGTATAATGGAAAGACATAAAATAATTAATAAATCCTTACAAATTTCTCACTCGAATAACTATATCTGTAAGTTACCTACTCTTTCACCTTCACCTAACTCTAATGTTTTTTGACTAAATTTTATTGAAACTAGGCATACTTATTTTATGCCTTATATCATCCCCTAATACCACCTAATGAAAAATTTTACATTATATGTTTAATAAGTCTATAAATGTCCTATTCATATTCTCTAAGATCATGAATAATTCTAACCTCACTTATCCACTTTTGTTCTCAACTCGACTCAAAATCCACTCTCAAACAATCTTCTTTTAAACTAGTCAATTACTCATTAGTTTAATAGGTCAATAGGTAAATTAATCATAATAGATTTTGTCAATAGGTCAATTAATCATTAGGTCATTATTTTATTAATTCAATTAATCATTAAGTTTCTAGGTCTTTCAACCTCTTTCTTGCTCTAAAAGGTCAATTTATCAAAATATAGATTATATCTCTTAAAAAAATATATTTATAGTAGTATTTTAGAAATTGTAACATGTTATAACACTTACCCAAGTTTATATAACTCAAATCAACCAAAAACTAATTTTACCTAAGTTTTAACATGTTCTTTAGGTTGAGAGTTTAAACTGTTGTTCCGATGCTTCTTGATAAAAAATTCTTGTTGTCAAAATTTAAGTTATGGTTGCAGAACTCTAGTTTTGATACTTCCTTTCTAAAAAATGACAATAGAAAAATTTATGGGGGGTGGAGAATGTATATTACTAGGTCCTTTTCCTCCCATTAGGCTCGATTGACAAACTCACCACCCATTTTGGCCTCAAGAATGTCTTTCCCAATACAAGAAAAATGTAAAATTTTAATCTAAGTTCAAATACACAAAATTAAATTTGTAAGTCATTTAAATGAACCATAAAATACTTAACATGCCTATTTAATCCCTATACTTTCACCTTAGAGAACTTTGTGGAATATTTGATAGAAATCTGTTGGACAAGTTGCAGTGAGGGGTCAAAAAATGCAACTTTTTTGGTATTAAACAAGCAACTTCTTGAGTTCCAACTACCATTTCTACCTCTAAGACATCCACATAAGATATATCACTTTTATCAAATATATATAGGCCAATTACATGTTATAACACCACCAAAATGTTTAAATCCACTCAAAAGTACATTTTCCCTACTGTTCTGGAGTGCAAAAACACTAAAAAATGTTGTCAAAGTTTAAGTTATGATTGCAGAAGTCTGGATTCGATGATTCATGATTAAAAAATAACACTTAAAACATGTATGTGGGGGGTATGGGCTGATAATTTTTAGGATTAGGTTTTTGGCCTCCCATCAGGCTTGATCGACAAATCCACCACCTATTTTGGCCTTAAGATCACCCTTCCAAATACAATAAAAATGTAATTTTCTAGCTTAAGTTCAAACATGCATAAAATGAATCATGTAAGTCAGTTATATGAACCATCATATCCCTTACCTACCTATTTAATTCCTATAATTTTTTGGCTCGATCGATAAACCTACCACCCATTCTGGCCTTAAGAATGCCCTTCCTAATACAAAAAAATGTAAATTTTTAGCTTAAGTTCAAACACTTATAAAATGAAACATGTAAGTCATTTCCTAATATTTGATCATGTCCAACCTAAACTTTGATCATGTCCAACATTAGATTCTCTTAGCTTCAATAATATAGAATTCTTTACTGATAGTGCCAACCATGTGAAGGTGGAAGCTTATCTGGTACCACTAACCTACAAAAAATTATTAGTAAGTAATTAAAATGAAATTCATATGTACTACCTATAAAATAAAAAATATTTAGTAAAATTGATTACATCTAGATTTGAAAAGTCAACATACCTACACATTTTAATAAACTAACCACTAGGATGTGCTCTAAACTTGATAGTATCAAGAATAGGTTCATGGTTTAACTCTTAAACTTTCCATAGTTTCCTATTTAATGACATCCCATGATATTTTTGTAATTGAATATTCATTTCAAGAATCAAATTTGAATAGTGCAGTATCTTCCTATGCATTTTAAACTCTTCAAACAACCATTGACCTGAATATTTTATAAGATATCATTGAAACAAAGTTCTAGTGATTACCACTAACCCAGTGGGATAGTCAATGTTTTGTCCATCTATAATTTGGGAAGTCAATTTTTTCTCTTTCTACACACTGTAATAAATTCCATCTTCATTATCTTCATCTGCAATAACTACCAAAACATGAACTATATCACAAAAAACAATTTTTAGTGACAATATGAATATATATAATGAGAATAAAATGTACATAATGAAACATATTCTACTTGGTTGAACTAGATCAAATACATGGTCAAACTCATCTAATGATGTAATATTTGTAAGTTGTAATGTTGTTAGAACCTGATATGTGTTGATTGAAATTAGAGGTTTAGAACTCCAATCATCCACCCACTCTTATGACTCACACTCATTTTGAATAGAGTCCATGCATGTAGAACAAAAATATGCCAAGTGTCTTTTATAAATAGTCCAAGAACTTGCATTTGAGTTATGAAATGAGTGGAGGTAACTTGAACCCATTAAAATCATACAATCTTCATACTTTTCCAAGTGTTCTTCCTCCATTAACTATAAATGTATATGAACATTAGAATTTGGTTGAGCACCATGATAAACATTCTCATTACACCATTCAACCGCAATTTTTGTATTTGTCAAATGAACACCCTCTTCAACTTTCAACTCCTCCCTTGAAATATCTCTTTTTACACATGCTGCAACACCGTCATGCTCCCATTTTATATGGCTAGCCTTAGTGAAACTCTAAATGTGTTCTACACTAGTGGTAACATGCATCCTACACAACCAATAAAACATCCATGAATTTTTGAATTGTAATGTGCAATTGTCTGACCAAATGTAATGTTGATTTAAATTAATATTTCTTTGACTCAAGTGTTCATAGAGCTTCTAAAAAAAACCTTGTACATACTTTGAACAATGTGATCAGTTATCAATGATATAGAAATGGTACTCCCTTAATATTTTCCTTTGTTTCTATATTCTATCAGGTGTATGCATGAATGCTATATGCACAAATATGAAAACTTGTGATGAGTTGTAATTCTATGATTAAACTTCCATTTGGGGTTTGAATGTGTAATTTTTAGATAAATGAACTAATGAAACAATTGAACCAAGTGGGAATGTATCCTTTCTTATCTTGAAATGCTCATCCAACCATCTATCCTTGTGTGTGTGCTTTACATACCCATAAACAATCTTATCCCTAAATTTGACTAAAACTTTAGAAATAGGTATCTTTTTTGTAACAAGCTCACACTTTTTAGATTTTTTTCCATAATTTAGATGATAATTGACTGACTTATATTTACTTAAGCCAACTAATTCCTATCCAATTTCACTTGTAATCTTCTCATGGATATATTTTTTTAATTTTGGAAATTCACCATAAATGCTGTAGTTTCTATTTAAACATGATTTGTTTTAAAATAATTGTTTATCTGGTCATTTGTAAAAGATAGTTGGAATAAATTACCTGACAAGTTTTGGTAGAAATTCAATGCTACACTCTTGAAAAATGTTGTTAGTGTACAAAATATAATGAATATGAAAAAAAATTATTATAGTTCATTGAAAATTCAACATGTCGCCTAAAAAAATAAGTGATGCATGTGTGATTTATTTTTACATAAAAAAATTTAGCCATCTCAAAATATCTTTGACATATAGAAATTTGTGGACATTTTTCCAAAAATTTAGAGGATAATTGTGTTTGAGTCATATCTAATAAGTGTTTTGTATGTAGTTCATGGTTATGAGAACCAAATTTTCTTTTCACAATATCTCTTATATTAGGTGAAACTCTTGTATTGTATTTTTAAAATTGAGAAAGTAACTCTTTGAGAGCATCAGTGATAGCCTTGTCCTTTCATGGAAGTCTACCAGAGAATGCCCAGAGCTCAATGGTATTAGGTTCATTAGGTCTTTCACATATTAAATTTCCTTTCATTAATATTTTTATATTTATATTAAGTTTTCATCTTTTTTTTGAATCCATTCATTTTTTCCATGTTTTGTCACTTATTGCGCATGTTATGAGTATACACTGAGAAACATTACAATCTTGGGTATGTGATTTTAGGCCTACAATATAATACGAATCATGTAGATTTTAAATAATGTCATTATTTTTATCATCCATGTTAGATGTTCTTAGTCATGATGTGTACATTATAGGTCTCATCTTAATCAATTTTATCAATGAAAAAAATAATTAACATCTTTGACTATCATAATCTGAATTATGAAAGAAAGTATCCCAAATTTGTTGAGCTATTCTTCTTAAATGGAAATTAGATATTTTATTATGCATTGGTTTTAAAATATTTTCATAAACTTCAATTAAGTACTTTCCTTTTCTAAGCACAATTCTTGGAGGTGTTATTAATGGTGGAATTTGTTGAGAAGGTGTTTCAAAATCATTAGTACTTTGATTGTTTAGAGGTGGGATGACATTTTATTCATTGTTTATTTATTCATTATATGTTTCCATGAAATTTTATTAATGGTTAATTTCATCATTATTTGTTTCCATAAAATTTTCTTCATTCATGGGGGGTGAAGCATCATACATAGAATCATCATAAACAAAATAAAAAACTTGAAACTTTGAATGTAAACTTACAACATTATCTAATTCATTATTGTCAATTTCACTATTATTTATTT
>JARHVA010003046.1:1887500-2072500 GCA_037957365.1 Torreya grandis | reverse complement strand
ACGTCATCAGGATAACCGGCGTCAGCGACCTAGACAGTCGCATGGAACTGACATCGATCAGATGCAGACTGTGTAGTGACCGAGGTCGGTCACTGAGACAGATTTTGGGCAGACAACAAGCTGTCAAGGAGTCTCAAACACCCATGGGGAGGATTGAAAGTGCAAGTAAGCCTCAAATTCTTTTTTCCTCTTCTTTATACTAGTTGCTGACTGTAGAGCAGGAAGGATTCAGGAAATAG
Organism: Torreya grandis; assembly: GCA_037957365.1. Taxonomy (NCBI): domain Eukaryota; kingdom Viridiplantae; phylum Streptophyta; class Pinopsida; order Cupressales; family Taxaceae; genus Torreya; species Torreya grandis. The sequence continues at coordinate 2,072,261 of JARHVA010003046.1, read as the reverse complement.
TGGGAGCATGGCATGAACAGGATGCAGGACCAAACGAGAGATTTGGTAGGGTTGCTAGATGGTATGAAAGCACTGAGATGAATGGATACCTTGGTTAAATAATAGAGAGAATGGACACGTGAGATGGAAGGCCAGGTCATATGGTCTTGAGAAAGCTGCAAGACAGTGGTACAGGACTGACAGGTGGTACCAGGTGGATGACAAAGTAGGGCTTTAGTCAATGTCAGTATAACCATTGTGTTTGTCTTACCAGGTGGATGATGGTCGCAACATTATCTTGTTACTGTATGTGGAGGATGAGCTTGGTGCAGGTTCAGACATACAAGGTTTTGCTGAGCTAAGGGTAAGGTTAGTTCAGTGGCATGTCATGAGGAATTTGGAGCAGCAAAATTCTTTGGCATGAGAGACATGAAAGATCACAGGTTGATTTTGTCTCCAGTGGGAGCTAATGTGAATCAGGTGTTGGCAAGGTTCATTACGTAGGATGCAGAACTGGAGCACACCAAGGGCTGGACAGTTCAGTGTCTAAAATCACATGAGGTCTGGTATAGACCTGAGTTTTCCCTACCAGTGAAAGCTGTCAGAGAGTTAGGAGCCAATTCGGGGAAGTGGGTTCTCAGGTATTTGAGAGGGACCAGCAATAGGGATTCATGCTATGTAGGGTCAAGACTTCACTACATGGGTTTTTAGGTTCAGATGTGTCAGGTTACGCGGATGACAGGAGGTGCACCACAAGTTGTGTGGTGGTTGGTCTTCAGGATTGATCTTGAAGAGGGATACAAGCTAGGATATAGACTAGATGGGGTATAGGTATAGGTACAGTGCAACTATTTATCTCTAAGTGGGAGATTGTTAGGTTGTGGAGCTAAAAGCTTCACTGATGCAAATAGGGAAGGAGGTTGCTGAAGTGTCACAGACACCGGCGTCGGTCAGGCCAACCGACGTCGGCAGGATTAGACAGAAATAGCAACTGACATCGGTCAGGATCAACCAACGTCAGTCATCTCCAGGCAGACAAGGACCGATGTCGATCGCCTGTGTGGTTCAAAACTGTGAGTGTTATAGATAGTTTGTTAATGAACTGAGTGTTTGCATGTTAAGAGCCAATTTTAGACTTGAAGCTGGAGATCTAATTATTGTAATTAGATGTCTAATTATTGTTTACATGAGATCTATTTAAGAGACTCATAGGCTGTATTGTAAAGGTGTTCTATTTTGAGTTGAGCAAAGTTAGCTCCTTTTGTGTGTGAAGTGAGCAAGGGTGTTCCTCCTAGTTCCACAGGGGTGCGGAGTGTGTATGATCAGGTTGGTCTGCAGGTGTGCTAGATCAGGGAGAAGATCCATCAAGGTACTGGTTTGGAGAATCATAAGGACTTGGTGAGGCAAGGACAAGGGTTTTTTAGGGTGTAGAGAGATCTACATGGTAACAGGTGTGTGTGTGTGTGTGAGGTCAAAGGAGATCTGCAAGTGGCAGCAAAATCAAAAGTGACAGCAACACATTAGAGAGCAAGAGAGGAAGGCAAGGTAGTTCCTTCCATAAGTAAGATCATTTGAGTTGCAGGTTGTTGTAAGTTCAAGGGGGATCTACTTGGAGTACATTGAGTACTTGGAGTGCGTGGAGCACTTGTGGAGTGCATGGAGCACTGGTGTACTGGTAGTAGTGGATACTGACTGGTTGGAGGTGAACACCAACTCTGTGTTTGAGTTGTGTGTTGGGACTGTAAGAGAGAGAGCTTTGAGGAAAGAAGTACTATACACTTGAGGTGTGGGAAGCCTCTGAGAGGTGTGAATAAGAAGTGGCATCTTCTTTATTGTATTTTTTTCTGGACGAGTATTAATACAAGTTGTGTATTATCTCTCATATTTTATGTTGTTTCTGGTTTCTAGTTACTTGTTACTTCTGGTTAATTCCGCATCTTAAGTTGCTTGTATATGGTAATCAATGGTGCTTCCATGGGTTCCTAACATATATATCTATATATATACATATATATACATATACATACACACACACACACACACACATATATATATATATATATATATACATACATACATATATATATACATATATATATATGTATATATATATATATATATATATATATATATATATATATATATATATATATATATATATATATATATATATATATAGATACACACACACACACACACACACAAAGGATGTTAATTGGGTCTATATTTATTGGTTTAGGGTTTAGGGTCTCTAATTTAAAGGGTTTTGGGTTTAGGGCTTATGGTTTAGGGTTTAATGTAAATGGTATAGGGTTTAGGGTTAAATTTAAATGGTTTAGGGTTTAAGATATCATATATAGGGTCCAATCACTAAGGTAATTCAAGAACATTTGAGCTTCTTATTTACCTATTTATGACAATTACCTTCATGCTTGCATTTTTGATAAATGTAGGGTCAATTATGTTATATACATATTGTATTGGTTTAAGTGCTCAATTTTGCCCAGATCATGCCTCTAATTGCATAAATTTATTAATTGGATCAATTCATGATAGAATCTATCTTTTGATTTTTCCCCAAATCATATATTGGTCTTGAAGGGGTTCAAATTAGCCTCAGATGCCTCATCAATTAAAAGAATCAACTCTTTGGTTAATTATATATGACATGACATTGGGTTAATTTCAATCTAAATCACATAATATATAATTTAAAATAGGTTCATGTGGGTCATTTTGACCCTAATTACCTCCACAATTTAACTAATCGACATTTACATTCATTAACTGATTATTTTAAGTTTATTGAGTTCAAAACCATATTTTATAAATGTATAACTTGCATATAAGTAAATAATGTTTCTTTGCCTCAATCAAGATAATGAAATTAGAACTAATCAACCCCAAAATCACATTTTATATTCATGTAATTAGGTTGAAGGGGCTCGAAATATCCCCAATTTACTTTAGATACACATCTAGATTGATACTCTAAAGGCTAAGTTTTGGCCATAGGTTTAAAAAGTGAATTTTATGACATCTCATGATAAAATCAATTATATCATAAGGCATGCATGTTTCAGGAATGTAGTGGGCATTAAGGCATATGCCTTACAATTTATGTTATAGGGATTAGGGATTAGGGCATAGGGTTTAGGTTTAAGGACCTATATATAATGTCTAATCACTCTAAGCCATGTTCAAATGTAATTATTACTACAAAGGATGTTAATTTGGACTAAAACAATCAATAAATAGGGAAAATTTATGGTTTAAAATTTAAGGTATAGTGTTTAGGGTTTATGGTTTAGGGCTTAGGTTTTAGTGTATATATGGTTTAAGGTACACAGGGTCAATCGTAAAGATAATTGAGGACAATTTGAATCACTTGGACCCATTTGTGACTATAGAATGCATTTTTGGGTTGTAATTATAACCCATGTCATCATGAAAATTTAGTGAACTATTCAAATGGGTCAATCAATCATGTGATTTATGCCAAATTGAACCATGTGAACTTAATTCTTAGTTTAAATGATGTTAATATGGGCTAAAATGATTGGTTCAAGGTTTAAAGAGTTTATATTTATGGTTGAGTTTAGGAATAAGGAAATTTAGAGACTAAAGATTAGGGTATAGGTTTTATGGTATATAAGGTACAATTGTGATGGTGATTGGGGCAAATTTGAGCTCCTTGAACCTAGATCTATGAGTAAACGATGTGATTTTGGGATCAATTAGCCCCCACATAATCATAGATTAAGCCTATAAAGTCAATCATGGTAATGAGTGATGTGATTTTGACCAAGTTCATCATTATGAACCTAATTCTTACTATATATAAAGGATGTTAATTGGGGATAAATTTATTTATTTAGGGTATACAATTAAAGGGTTTAGGGTTTAGGGCTTATGGCTTAGGGTTTAAGGTAAATGATAGAGTGTTTAGGGTTTAAGTTAAATGGTACAAGGTTTAGGTTTTAATATATCAGATATAAGGTCCAATCACTAAGGTAATTAAACAAAATTTGAGCTTATTGTTCACCTACTTATGATAATTACATAAACATGTTTGCATTTATGATAAAAGTAGGGTCAGTTAAGCCATACATGTTGCATACATGTTATACAACTAATTGAGCCATAAATTTGGTTTAGGGGATCAATTTTACGCAAATCATGTCCCTAATTGTACAATTTGACTAATTAGATCAATTCATGATAGAATCAAACTTTTAATTTTTCCCCAAATCATATCTTGGTCTTTAAGGGGTTCAAATTTGCCTCAAATGCCTCCTGGATTAAATGAATCAAATCTTTGGTTAATTATATGTTACATGAAATTAGGGTTAATTTCACTCCAAATCACATTGAATATATAATTAAAAATATGTCCATGTGGCTCATTTTGATAGTAATTACCTCCATAATTAAACTAATCAACATTTGCATTCATTAGATGATGAGTTCAAGTTTATTGAGCTTAAAACCACATTCTATACATGTATAACTTGCATATAAATAACTTATGTGTCTTTGATTCAACTTATCTAATTAAATTGGAGTTGATCAACCCATAAATCACATTTTATAGTTATGAAATTAGGTTTAAGGGGCTCAAAATAACACCAATTTACTTCAAATGCACAACTAGATTGGTACTCCAAAGGCTATGTTTTGGACATAGGTTTAAAAAATGCATTTTATGACATCTCATGATAAAATTAGTTATATCATAAGGCATGTATGTTTTTGACATCTCTGAACTTGACAAATGACAACTTCTTATATGCAAAATAGGGTACTAATACATCGATATACCTTGAAAATAGATACTTATATAACTTCACTTATTGATTCAAAAAATCTTATTAGAGAATTATAAATTACTTCAAAGTTTATAATTTTTTTTTACAAGTTCTAAACATCACCAATTATCCACAAAAACTAACACAGTCCTATTTAACCAAATTTAGCCTCTTTTAGGACTGTATACACTCTTGACAAAAAATACAATGACCCTTGATTTCTTTTTTGTTATTCCAAAACACCACTTGAATATTTTCAAGAATATAAATTCCTTTTCAAATACCAAATTTCAAATAAATAATCCTTAAACATTTATAATATCACTGAACTCTCTTTCAAACCTAATACTCTAGGTTCGTTAGTACTCAGTCAAAGGATACTTTTAATCCAATTGATTTTTGGACAATATAATTTATTTAATCACGAGAAAAATTAAATCTAAATAAAATATACCAAATTATGAATGATTTGGATCAGTGGATCACCAAAAACCAACTTTTAACTTCTTGACAATGTCTATGATAAAATAGGACTGTCTACATTTTAAGGAAGATTAGACTCATGTCCAATGAAAAATAAATTGATTCATAGGTTAATACATCCCAAATTATCATTTAATTATATCAAATCTTGACTAGAATATTGGTCCCAAATATATATATATATATATATATATATATATATATATCAACCAAACTTTGTTCTTAAGACTACTATGTATAATGGCTGCTTTAGTAGGTCAAAATGCAAATTCAGGTTTTTGGTTGATGTGAATATATACTGCAATCACATTATTAGCACAATCATGTTATTAATTTTTATGATTGAATTATTAACATAATTAAGAACATGATCACATTAATACTATGATCGTGTTATTAATGCAATCATGCTATTTAAATTTGAATTCAAATCCCACACCTTTTGGCTTGGGAATGGTTTAGATTCTTGAGCTTAAGGCTTCTAACTATCAATCTACAGCTGAGTTCAAGAATTCTGATTAAAAATAACAAAATTCAACTTTAATTTCCAAATACACTATGAATTTCAACGTGAAAATTCAAAAATTTAATACCGTCATGACGAGCACACTCTCCTTTTTCGAAAAATATGATTTTTATAATTTTTGGACTAATTTAAGGTTTAAAATTATATTGATTTCTAACTATACACTTTTTAGGATAGTACATGCTAAAAACATACATGCACATACATGTCCATGTAATTTGTCTTATATTAATCCAAGTGAAAAACAAATTATATGGTCACAAACTAGGCCTAATTCTACACACATTTAAAGCAAAATGTTTTCCATTTTTTTTGAGTAGTTAAGTGCATCAAATAGATGACTATCCATTTTTTTTGTCAAATTTTAAGATATATTCACTTGAAAAATCCATAAAAATATGTTCATTGAAAAAATATAAAAAAATACAGGTCACAAACTAGAATATCTTATCTAAATTTTTCCCAAAGGGTTTCAAATAATATTAAACTCCATTAAAAAAAGATGCACCACACTGCCATCTATCTAGTCTATTTTCTTAAAAAAATAGGAATTAATATTTAAATTTTATATGTTTGACCTATTTATACTTAACCATTTTTAAAAAAAGTTAGTGTTTTAGAAATTAGGCTCGAAATTCTACATTTCATGTTCTTACACCATCTTCAAATTTGGAGTGTAGATATCTCAAATTATCTATAGAAGTTCAGATTTATGAAATTTTATAAAAATCATGTCCATGGGTTAAGCCACTTTATGTCCCTCAACTTTTTTCACTTACCCAATATACTTCCATGTCAAATTTTAAGATATTTTATTTAATAAAACTCAAAATATGCACTTTTTGGTGTTCCTTAGCTTGCATAAATTCATTTTTGAATGTTTATAGGTATGAGTTTTTCTATTTGACTGAATTTTATGAGGCATAAATACCTAATTATTTATTAATTATGACCTAAAAAAAACCTCTCTTAGCATTCAAACAATTGGGTACACTCAAACAATCACTTAAAACTCTTAAAACATGTATTTTTTTAATTATCTCTCTTGCTTGTTTGAAACCAAAATACATGTACCTTTGAATTTTTTCATTATTTTCTATGAAATTTTAATTGAATAAGGTTTAAAACATCATTTATTTCTCATAATATCTCACATCACTTTTTATTTTCAACAAAGAACTTAATAATATAATTATATCTCTTAAAACTAAACCATTGGGGTTTGAAAAGGGTTTTAGAACACCTATTCTTATTAATGATTATTTATAAAGTTAAGAAAATTTAACCTAAAAATAATGTATGTAATATTGAGGTTATAATGGCCCAAAAATCCAATTAAAATCATTTGGAACAACTCTTCTTCCTCTTCATGAAACAAACATTTAAAAATTACCTTCACTAGTTTGCAACTAGCTAGTTAGAGGAATAGAAGAAACCTATTTCAAAATTTAAATCTATGAGATTTTCTTGAGGATGGTTTCTTATTGATGAATATTTTATTATTTTTTGTATAAAATCTATATTCCTCACTCCATGAATGGATATTTCTTGAAAACTTGCACATAAGCAACATTGACCAATGTTGACAAAATTGTCAACATGCATCACCCATATTGAGGTATGAGAGCTGAAATGTACCAAAATGTGTGTAGTGAACCTCATGTTAATGAAATAATATTCATGAAAAATCTGAAATATGGGCATTATTACTTGTACGAACCTCATGGGAATGTAATTTATCCCATTTCTCTAATGGTACATTACCTTGTCACTCACACTTATGTGGAAAGACCATTCCTCTTTGAAAATGCAGGGTATTGAAAATCCAACTTTCAATTATAAATTTCACCAATAAATGCACAAAACCCCACATTGTAACCTCTCCTATATATAATATCAACAAATCTTATGTGGATAAGGAGCCTATCACATTCACCATTAATGACTATGTATGTTAAACTTTTATGTGGAATAAATATCTAAATCCATGTTGTTTTAGAATTATAAGTCATATTGAATGAAATATATTCAAATATTTGATTATATTGTACATAAAATAATCATTAAATGTATTGAATTTAAGGTAAGGGCATTCTAAAGTTTATGGGTATTGCATGAAAGGAAATGTTGGTAGATGAGACAAAAAATGTTGTACAATATGTGTGCATTAAAAATCGTGGCTCAGATTAGCATGCACCACTAGGTGGGGGTCACATTCATATATGAGCTTTATCGGCACACATTAACTTCATGCATGTTAGGGTGGCAATGGAATGTGTTATTTATATAAAGCCCATATATTCTATAAAGGGTTAAACATCTGTAGGCCATTGAATAAGGTTAGGTCATAACCCATATTAAGGCATGAGAGTTGTAGTGTATCAAAATAAGACACCAAGAATTTTCAAATGTTTTCCCCATGGACCATCACTACCATACTTCCTACCTACTCAACCATAGTTTGTGGACCCTGAATTTAGGGAGGCCCATGAGATGAGTCGATTTTATATTTATACAATTTTACATATAATTGTTAATGATAGGGAACTCATTAGGGATGCTAGCCTTCCTAGGTTGTATAAATACACCTCATATGTAATGCCCTACCCCTCATCATTTTAGAGTTGATATACCATAATTGGGTGACCCATGCAACCAATCACTTTATTGGTTGTACAAGACAATTTATATATCAAGATCCCTAAACATAAGTGTGACAACCTAATGTTATTTTAGATTCACTGTACCTTAATTGAGTGCCTTGTTCAACCAATAGATTGATTAGCTATAGGATCACTCAATTAGGGCATATCCATCCTCCTAAACATAATTACAACAATATTATGTCATTTGAGACTCAATATAACATAATTTACTTCCCCATTTATCCAATCAATTGATTACTATAATGAAATTACTTGACCAATATAATATATATCAACAATAAATCACAATATCACTAGTAGGAAAGCCTAGTAGCAGGTAAGATTTTTGAAATTTAAAATTTGCAAGTGGACATGGAGAGATTAATTAGATGAAAATGATGTAACTACAGGGATAATAAAGAGATTAAAAATTTATGGGATATATGAAAATGATGTAACTGATTAAACCAACATTCTGATATGTTATTTTATGATGCCATTCATGGTGGAGTTGGATGATTAAACAAATCCATAAGCCAATTTTGAACCAAATTTTAATATGGTTGTGCTCTAGGAACTTCTTTTTCATGATTTTAATGCATTATAGAGTGTTCCATGATTAGCCAAAATCTATAAAACTAAGAGGATGACTGAAATTTATAATTACCAGTATTATAAGCTAAAACAAAAAAAAACCATAAGGGACCAATTTGCTTTCACAAGAAAAGTAATGAAGGCATTAAAACTGGATGAATGTTGATTATACTTCAAGCTCTAATCTAAAGAACCATAGGGGATTGTCATTCCACATAATGGAAATTTTTGAGTTACCATTTCCAAAAAACAATCATCTGAACATTAACTCTCACTACTCAAAAACTAGTTTTATGTACCACTGGTTTAATCATCATGCTTGGTTAGAATTAATATTACAACATAGTGTAATATTTTAAACATACTTTGTTAAATAAATTGTGTTTATGGCTTTCTAATTCAATCATATGAAATATCTTTAAATAATAACTTACATAAACATATTTGGTTAGGTTTCTTAGAATCGTTGTTTTATAAATTTATATTAGGATTTATGGTCTTACATTGAGAGCAATGACTGTATTTTTATATATAAATTGGCCTTGTAATTTATATGGATGTAAATCCTTGCTAGAAATATTAGAATTAATTTATTGAAATAATATGTAACACTACCATTATTTTAAGTGTAATATATTATAACATATGCATTTTGGTGTATGAAGCACCTTATTATGATTATGTACAATAAATTTAAAATCTAATGTGTTATTGTATAGTGATACATGCATGCAATGTTTTTTTATGTTAAAGTTTAGATCAGTGTTTATTTAATACACAATAAATGTTTCAATTTTTTTAGTGGATGCCTCTATAAAATTAAAGAATTGGCCATGTATCTGCACATCAAGTGAGTACTTTGACATAAGGTTTACATGGGCAAGAAACACTGATTTTATTTAATCTTGGACCATTTTAATCTCATTTCATTTTTATACCCTTTCCACAACTTTATTACTCAAATATGATGATTGACCTCTCAAATATTTCCTTGAAAAGTCTTGATCATTTGTTTCTTGAAAAATGCACTTCGTAAATTCTTCAAAATTTAATGCGATTCAGCATGGATTGTTACAAATTTTTTGTATAAATATTTTAATAAAATAATGAGAATTCAAATAAAATTTTAATATATTAATTAAATCAAAATATATCTCGGATCTAATTTTACTAAAATATCATACTCTCCCCTTCATTCTAAACTTACAATGGAAATATTGAGAATATTACATATACAAATTTGGAGTATGAAAATGAAATGTTAGTATAGATATGGATAACAAGTAAAAACGTATTGTTGATTATTATCAAATATTATTTTCACAAGTATTATTTTACTACAACCATCCCCTTCTTTACCAAATGATGATTTTTTAAGACATAATTGTAAATACAAATAATGAAAGTTTGAGATATGAAGAAAAATTGATTTTTATGGAATAATAAATATTCTTACAAGATTTATCATTTTATGAAAAAATTGTGTTTACCCAAATAAAAAATAATAAATATGTACCATCTCTTTGTTAAAAAAATAAAATAAAATAAAATTAGGTACATTTATGGCTTCTAACCTTTGTTTGGAATGAAATATTTAGGCCTTAATGACCACAAGTGGGTAAGAAAGGTTGATGGCACCAAAAAAAACAAACAGGTAACATAAAAATTCTAAATGAAAGTCACTAATGCGTGTAAAGGATTTTACATTGAAAGTAAAAAATGGGAGTGATTAATTAAATGTATACAAGGTTTTAGATTGATATATGCACACAATGTTTTTTAATTTTAATTGGCTGCTAGGTTGCTCTATCATTGACCTAATTCGTAATACACACTGCTCTAAAATTAAGCTAACCTAGATTGCAGATTGTTATTCCAGCACAATTGATGCCCTAAGATTGAATCAACCCTCTAATTATTTAGACAATTGAAAATTGAATATTAACAATATTTTTATATTTTGCATGACTAATAATTAAACATTTATTTGGGGCATCTATATAGAGTTAGAAAATCAAGAAATATAAACAATAAGATAGTCTGAAGTAACACTTGGTAACGATGTTTAGAATAGTTAGACACATAAAAATTGTAGGTTTGACATTTTTCCTATTTCGGTGGGGAAATTCTTTGGAGCGAAGGGATTTGATATAAATTTTCAAATGGTACATTTGTGGCTTCTAACCTTTATTTGAAATGTAGATTAGTGAGATGTTTATTTACATTTGATTGGTCTTCTACAGCACAACATCGATCGTGCTGCAATGACTATTAAAAATGGATTAAATGACTATTAAAAATGGATTATGTTCTTATTAAATTAAGAATACCAAGTCTTGGCCCAGTGTCTTTAAACACAACAAAGATATAAAGCCTTTGCCTAACTTAAGATGGGAACCAAAAATGAGAAACTTGTGGCAGAACATAAATTGATTGAGAGAAAGACAAATTTAAATAAATAGGTATTATCCCATGAAATCGTAGAAAGGCCTCATCACTAAATAAAGTGTATATCAATCCATAAACGTAAATATAAATGTATAAATAAACATTACCTCTAAATAAACATAAATATAAATCTATAAATAGATTTGGTAAAGTGATGTAATTATTTTAAGGAAGTGCCCTGGAAGTTAACACTAGTGAAAGTTCACAGATTTTTTACAATCTTTCTAAATCCATTCAAATCACAATATACATTTAATACTACTGTTTAAATAATACTAAATAGATTTATAAAATATATGGAATAATTTGAATGGAATTTCAATACAAAATAAAAATTTGAAAATGCTGCAGAGAATACTAATTTGCAAGACAAATAATGAGAATATATGATTCTGTCTCCATACACCAACCTGAACCAGAACTAGAACCAACCTGAACCAGAAGCCATACATTCATATGGGTACTTAAAAAATGGGAAATAATAATTTTTTTGGGGGAAAATTAGACTACGATGGTCTCAAGAGAAAATTTGGGGGTTTACAGTGGTTGCACTAATGCAAAGGATCCGCATATGTTCAAGGATTATGGCTCGGTTAGGTAATATAAGATAGAAAAACTGCAACCCAGGGTCTTTGTGGTTTACATGAGTGTAATCGACCTTCAACACGAGATGAAAATGCTAACTGACATCCTCTCCGAATGTCTTCTGAACGAGTGAGAAATAGGGAAAGATAAAAATGGGGTGAGGGTCAATGGTAGAGAAAAATGGCGTGAATTTCGAAATTGGGATTTAGAGGTAAATCTCGTGTTATTTCCTCACTGACTACCACATTGGATGAGTTAAGGTCTTGCCTAGTGGTTATGGTTTGTGGCAATGTTGTAAGTATCCGTAGTTGGCGATAATATTGAAGGTCTCTCTAGTTGGTGGTCATTATTAGCTGGTGGCGGCATTGATAGTTTAGCAGTGGGTAGTGTTAGTTGGCAGTGCGATCAAACTGTTTGAAAAGTTAAAAACACTAGCTGATGCCATCACACACAGTTTATTCGTGTTGGTTAAGCTCAGCCTTGAAATACACTGTACCCTTTTACACCAAAGAAAAAGATAAAGCAATTAGATTCCAAAAGAAACACCTCTTCTAGTTATGACCAAAACATATTGCAAATAGACTATAAACTAGTTGTAAATCTACAACAGAACAAAAATGAAACTTGTAAGGAGTTATTTCCTCCTCGTCCATTATCTTTATGAGAGAGAAGCATTATATTAAGTGGTTCAAGATCCTTTTTTAAATGAACTTTCCTCTTAATGTTAGCAACTATCCAATATCCTCCCTCTCTTATATCAAGAAATGTGGTAAGCAATATTTCAATTGATCTGGGTGTCTGATAGATCGTCAATGGAGCCTAAGCCACAAATCCTATATTTAAGTCATTGTTCAGCTTCAACAAATTTCCTCCTTCCTCAATAGTTATTTATTTTGTAATCTTCATCAACTTGGATTTATCCTTCTTTGTTACAATATTCAAGTTATTCTCCTCCAGGGTTGCTAAAATTGACTTAAGAACCAAAATTTCATCTTCACTCACATCATTGCGAAACTAAAGAATTTCAAATCATTTTCACTAACATATTGGATTGTTAAGTGTTCTTGGATAACAACCTTCCACCAATATTTTCCTTATTTGTTTGTAATATTCTAACAATCTATGATTGAATGTCCTATGTTGAAACATCTATGACATCTAAAAAGTTGTCCTTCATAATTGATAAGTTTAACCTAACTTTGATCCCTAATTTTCAAATCAAGATGTGCATAAAACTCCATTGTAATGTCTATACTGATAAGGAATTCAAGGATAGGTATAATTACCAAAAAATTCTTTTGTGGAATCCACACTTATGAATTCACCCACAAAATTTCCTATAACTTGAAAAATGTGATTATCCCAAAATTGAAATGGTAGGTGTGGCAACCGAACCCAAATCAGATTTGAGTTGAACAATTCAACGAGAGCATTGAATATTTGGAACTAAGGCTTATCGAAAAACATTGTTGATCCCAATCACAATAGGAATAATTGAAAATCTCATTCCCATCTTCTATGGATTAAAAAACCACAACAAAAATACCTCTAACGCAAGGGTTAAATTCTATTCTACCTTTCATTAGAGATCTCCATGATTTGATATCTATTTATGAAGATCTAACAATCTAGGTCAAAACCCATAAAATGGAACATCATACCTATATTTGAGAGCCATTCTTCCCAGTATAATACCAAATTAATCTCTTCATCTACAAAAGAAACTGAAGGGTTTGATTTTGAAGGATTTAATGACTTTATATTATGAGAAATAGTATTCAATGTTTGGGAAACCTTTTCAACAAATATTGGTTTTTGTCCCTCTACATATACCTCCACTGGCTCTCTCGGAATACCCTCCCACCTATTTCCTTCTTTTCCAAAAAACTTACTCTATCACACCTTACTTATTTCACTACAAATATATTACAATGCTCATGAGTTATCACTTATATGATATGAATTTAACGTATAATATGTTATGATATGAGATTCAAAATTTGTCTAAATTATATTGTTGTGTGTTATTATGCATTGCATTCACTTGTCATGGATTTTTTATTATTTTTCTTAAATTGGTTTTATAAATGTTTACTTTGTTTTCAATATTAAAAAGCATACACATTTTCACATTTATGTTACATTCATATACATTTATAATAATTATATAAAATGTATCAGACACTGATAAGTGTAATAAAAAATACATATGGGCACATGGGCCATAGAACTTATGTATGAACGTTTAAGGGAATCATCCCCTCACCTTTACTCTCTCTCTCTCTCTCTCTCTCTCTCTGATATGAGATTCAAAATTTGTCTAAATTATATTGTTGTGTGTTATTATGCATTGCATTCACTTGTCATGGATTTTTTATTATTTTTCTTAAATTGGTTTTATAAATGTTTACTTTGTTTTCAATATTAAAAAGCATACACATTTTCACATTTATGTTACATTCATATACATTTATAATAATTATATAAAATGTATCAGACACTGATAAGTGTAATAAAAAATACATATGGGCACATGGGCCATAGAACTTATGTATGAACGTTTAAGGGAATCATCCCCTCACCTTTACTCTCTCTCTCTCTCTCTCTCTATATATATATATATATATATATATAGAGAGAGAGAGAGAGAGAGAGAGAGAGAGAGAGTAAAGGTGAGGGGATGATTCCCTTAAACGTTCATACATAAGTTCTATGGCCCATGTGCCCATATATATTAAGTGAAAATGAATCCTATGGACATGTGGATTCAAGTCCTCACAATCCTTTATGTAGATTTGAAGGTAAGATTGTAAGTGATTCAGTCAAGGAGTGATAAAACACCATGTCATTATATAATGTTTTTTAAAATAATTTTGTTGGTATTTTTGTCCCAAAAATATCAAAATGTCAAGTACCCTAAGGGAAACCCATTAATGTTTTTTAAAATGCTTTAAAATGACCTAGAACACTCATTTCCTTGAGATGGTGGAAACTAGAGATTTGGGTGCAATTTGCAACTTGCAAACTTGAAAATTGCATCCCAACCTCTGCTTCTCTCTATAAACTAAGATGGTGGAAACCAGAGATTGGAATGTAATTTGTAACTTTCAAACTTATAAATTGTATCTAAACCTCCACTTCCTACACAACTCATGTCTCATGGAAACCAAAACCCTACTCATAATTTACAACTTGTAAGGTTGAAAATTGTAAATGAAGTTTTGCTTACCACAAATCACATACCCTATAGAAATCAAAGATTAACAGGTAGTTTGTAACTTGAAAACTTGAAAATTGCTTCTCAACCTCCATTTCTCGTGTAGTACTCCGATAAAAAATTGGAACTCTGGTTGTAATTTACAACTTGTAAAGTTGTAAATTACAACTCAAGTTCTGCTTCCTACTGACTAACCTTCATACATAATCTAGAACTCTAATTAAAAATTTTAACTTGTAAAGTTGAGAATTGCACCTCAAGTTATGCCTTCTCATTTTCAAAGAGCTAAGTCATGCTCACAATGTGGAAGTCAAAACATAAATTACAAAATTTCTCACAGACTCTGGATCTCCTGCCAACCACCAGCCTAGGGTCATTTATTGTAGAGGTTATATATAAATCTAATTAAGGTTATAATAATTAATTTTGTATGTGATAATTTGGTTTTGGAGCTCCATGCCTCAAAATGTGAACTTGATAGTAACCTCGAGCCATAAAGCCATGCTTTCACTCCATACCCTCAATCCATGACCTCAAGCCATAACTCTATTATTTCCCACCTACACGATATTCCTCAATCACTTTGTGTTTTCAATCTATTATTTTCCTTTGCCAAGTTATGATAGGTTATTTTCTTGTGTTTTCTTTCTATCTAATTGTAAATTTAGGGGGTTTCTATTATTGAGCGTTGTTAGGTTTTTTAATTATTCCTATGGTGTCATTTAGGTTTTTTCAAATAAGATCATATGTGTGAGCATTTTTATTTTTCTTGTTGAAATAATTTCCATCCATCTTCCTTTCCATTTGAAAACCTAGGGTTATCTAAAATTTCCATACAAACTAGTGAATATTCCTTGAGGATTCTATGCCTAGTCGAATATTCCCTTACATATTCCTTGAATAGTCCCTAAAAACTTTTCACTTGTCAAAATAACTCCAAAACCCAGGGGATTTCTACCTAAAATTGTAAACTCATAGTTTCATGGACGTTTCTAGTGCATAGAACAATCCTAATATCTACTAGAGTTTTCATTTCATAATACTAGTATGTTTTGCAACTACCATCTCTACCAGAGATTTTATTTGCAATTGCAACTCCAATCTTTGCCAGAGATTTCACCTATGTTTTACACCTTCAAATTATGCTAAATCTATAGTTGGTTTCCCCAAATAATTTATCTAGAATACATATCTATAAAAGAGTTACAGTTCAAACCCAAGGGACTTGATGTCACACTCAGTGTAAAATCTAATACAAATGAGATTACGAAAACTGACCTATGTCATATTTACCTAGGAGATTTATGGACTAGAGTAAATGTCAAATTTTAAAATGATTTGATTCAGAGCATCTATGACTATGGACTTCCCTAGGCAACAACTTTCCCCTTGAGTGTATAGAGTACTAAGTTGATGCTTCCATTAGTAAAACATTATGATGTAGATAAGAGAGAAGTATAAAATGGCAAAGGGGAAAGGATTCTAAACTTGGAACCCAATTTTAAAGAATCCATGTTCCTAATACATGATTATGAGAGTTACCTACATATAATTCTAGAGTCATCAAAGAAATTCTATCAAGACAACAACACAGGATGTCAACGGGTAATGAATAAACAATGGCTAAGGATCCCTTGGTATACATCCACAAGATTTCCCAAAACATTGGTCAGAATATATTTTAAGGATGAAGTTGGTGATCTAATCATACTAATACATAAAATCACCAAGAGCCCTGATTTAAAGAACTTCTAAGACTGGGTGTACCAATACATATGGGTAATCCACCAAAACAAGTATTATATCCACTAGGCACAAATGATCAGTGACTCCATCCACAAGTAGTTGATGAAAGTATAAAATATAGGGAAGTTATATATCACTTATTATCTAGTTTATATATTAGCCAAAGGGAGAGCCTTCTCAGGGCTGAATACAATAGTTGACTAGGAAAATAAAGTTTTCAATTATTACCTTGATCTCAATCTTGAGACTAGTAGGAATCACTTTAGAAGAGTAAACAATACATTCATCTATTGCATCATAGTCATGTTTGACAAAGATATGGAAAATAAGATATTATTAGATGCTGCCACTTTAAATATTACCAACTGGGGGTATTATTTCATCCAATTCCTCACATACTCATTCATCAAAGAAGGGGACTCCATGGTTATCCTTACACCCTTTTGAGGTATGTGAGAGATAAATGGACATTAGTAAAACTTGTGAGGTAGTTCATGAAGAATCATAAGTTATTATTCAATAAACACAAGGAAATAATTCATTTTCCCATTGACATAGGGAGGTACACATGTCCTTCTTTATCCAAATCCAAGTGTGCAAAGGTTGAAATAACCCAAACAACTTTGAGGGATCTAGAATCAAGGCCATTCTATGATGTGAATGGAAATATTAATAGTGCACTTGAAATCTCAACATATTCCCATATCCCCTACTATGAAAACTACTAGAAGGACTTGCAAGATGAGGAAGAAGTAAGATTGAAGGATTATTTTAGGATGACCCTTAATCAAATCAAGGCTTTTAACATGGCACTTGTCCTTAAGGACTTCGTTGATGATGAGTCCCTAGTAGGCAAGGTCTACTATGAGAACAAAATCTATGCTTAACCCCTTCCAGTAATTAGGTGGTCCATTCCTGAATCTTTCACATTAATGGATAAAACCACCAACATAATAAATAGAACAATCAACTAGCTTAGGAAAAGGGGGGTCAAGGTGACCAAAGAAATAGTGAGCATTAGTGAGAAACTACCAAAACTCAAGGAGAAGGGAATGCCACCATCAATAGAAGGTTCCAATAGTGGAGCACTCCTAGAATAGGTAGATAGGCCAATGGTTTCCAACAAGAGAAAATGAAAGTCAAAGGCTAAGATAGGACAGTTAAGAATCCAAAGAGAAAAAAACATATCAACCAATAGTGATTTCATCTAAAGATGCAATTGCTATTGAAAATATATTAGTTTCTACTCCCATCTCAATCATAGTATCTACTCCAATCTTTGTTATAGTCCCTCCACCTATCTCTATAATTACATAAAATTTAACACCTCCTCCTCTTGTCTCCACTCCACCTTTACCTCAAGTTATTTCCCCCTCCATTTCCACTAGTTCACCTATTTCAATAAGTCCATTACCAATAATCTAATCAATTTAATTGGATACTTTTGTCTCACTTTCACTTCCCTTTCCATAATTCCTCCCTCTCCCATAATTTAACTCCCTCCTTCTACAATTCCTTCCACACCATTAATAACTAACACTACACAACAATATATAGCTTTGGATTTAGTCATTCTAACTACAATCCCACCGGCCATCCCAACCCCTAGGACAACTACTAATCCATTTTCATCTCCCCTCACTTCCCCCTTTTCATCAACCCTAAGTGTCCCCACAACACTTATTGATTCATTCATGGCTTTAGACTTCACACTCCCACAGGTCCCCCTTTTCCAACTCCCTATGCCTACTCCTCCATTAGTGTAACTTCCATCTTCCACACTCCTAGTAGGCACATCCATTTCCACCACACCCATCTCTTCCACTTTCATAGTAACCCCAAACCCCTCAATGGAGGTAGAGATAGGGAAAGTCAATGATACAATTGTGGCTTGTCAACCCATAGATGGGGAAGAGATTGGAAAAACATCAGCTAAAAATTCAACATATATAATAGTAATAGACTTAGTATTTGTCATCGTAATCACTAGTGCAACATATTCCATTGTAGATTCATAAGTGGAGTGTCATCACAATATGATGTTAATCCTAATTGGTTAATATAGATAGTGGGGAATAAATGTAAGTATATGGTGTCCCTAAACACATTGGATTTTGGCCTCTTACATGCATTGAATAAATCCAAAATAAATCCTAGAACCATATCAAGGATATTATATGATTTGGTAGGGGAGATGTATGTAGAGGTTACAGTCCCCCCACTAGAAAACTATAAATAAGATCTAGTGGTGGGGGACTACTAGATATCAAAGGTTCACCTTGGTCATCCTACAAGAGAGGGATTGAAACATGATGTTCACTCCAAAATTAACTCTCTTTTTGAGAAAATGGATAGTGACAAGGTCACTAAGATGAATTGAAGAACAAGGTTGAAAAATTGACAATTGTATTAAATAAGTTCATTAAGCTGACTAATCAACCAACACAACGTGTTACTCATATCACAAACCAAGAAAAACTTGATGTAGTGATAGAGATCAGTAGCATGGGAAGGGCCACAAAGGACTGGGCAAAAGAGCTCATCTAAAAGAGAAATAAAGTTATTAAGTTAGTAATGGACCACTATACAACTTTGAGGGAGAGAAGGGCAAATTTGAGAGAGTAAATAAACAAGTATCAGGAAGAGATAGAAATATTGAACCTTTTCTATCCAAAGTTGACAACTATGGATATAATTGAAACTAATATCCTCCTTGCATAAAAGATATTGAGAAATTATATAGATCAAGAAGATTTGGATAAAGCAACTCAATTCAGAATAAGGATACTCATAGAGATTACCAATAAGTCTATGTCTACACATGAAAAAGACACATATATTCTATATGACATTGAAGATTCGATGAATAAATTATTATGTCAAGCAATAGATCATCAAACTATGTCCATTCAATACAAAAATTTTAGGATAAATTCAAAGGAGTGGTCAAAGGAGAGTCAACATGAGACACCAAATTCAACTTGAGTTTCATCCATCATTTAATCAAGTACCATAATACATTAGATCAAATGGGCAAAAAGACTCAATAATACAGGGATGCACAAAGGGAAATCTCTGACACAATTGTAAAGTGTGAAATAATCCATCTCTACTCTTTTGGTCCTGATGAAGATCATATTCTGGATATCTTCAAGAGTTTTGATGCATATATTGAGAAGACACAGGTGAAAAAGGACAAAGAGTCTTTAGAATTTTTAGTTGTGGACTGATTTTTTCTATCACATACATTATGTATATTGTCTTTCCTTATTGTAAAATATTGTAAAGTTGCATATTGAAAATTGTAATTATCATTTTGACAACTCTTTTTGAGAAAGAGCCACTTGTAATTTCTTTGTTCCCTTTTGACAGGTTGAAAGTTGTAAAAAGCAAACATGCAAATTACACTTTCCTTTTTGACAAGTCTGAGTTGCTTAAATTGTAAAAGCACATATTGTAAAATGCATTTCCAGTTTTGTCAAAATTGTGTGACTTGAATGTTTTAAAAGTCCCAACTAAAAAATTACAAGTTAGGTTTTTACAAAAATATCCTAAAGTTATCTAAAGCTATCTATTGTTATAAATTTGAGTTTCACTTTGGTGTCTCATAGCATGAAGAAGCCATTGCAGCTAAACTGAAGAAGATAAAGGTGTTGAATGAAGACTATCAAGTTCCCCCATACCTCCAATAGTTAATTGGAATGCCCAACAATTGCATGTTATTTTCTAGCCATTCACCTTGCAAAATATGCCATTGTAGCTAAATATCAGGCCCCTTTACATGGAGTTTCCATATTTAACATGCCCTTCAATTAGGCATGGATTTATTTTTTAACTACATCTCTTCTATGAGATTTTTTGTATAAATATGGGTACTATGGTGTATCCCATTTATCTCTTTGCTGTTAGAGAGATTATTGTACATTTTGAATAACTTATCTACATGTTGTAACTTGGAGAATGAAAATTATTAGATTGAAGATTCACCTTTCTTGTTTGTTTAATCTTTGTGAATGTAAGGTTATTTATCAAAATTGTGGATATTTTTATTCTTATTTCAATCATTAAATTTTATTTTTTGTATTCTTTTTCCCTTTTGAAATATTATTTGATTAAAAATAAAGAATCTTGTTCCTTGTATGATAAAATACCCAATATTACATTTGGTTTCACATTTGTATGAGTTTGTGCTCGTATAAATTTCAATATATTTATTATTTTTCCATGTTCATTCAATAAAGCATTAAAATACACAAAAAAATATTTAGCACAATCACCATTTGTAGTTTTTGTAATTTCATTTCCAAAACTCTTTTCTCCTAGTCAAACCCTAGTTTAGAAGTAAGATCACTAAGAAGTGGAGTTTCCACATGAGATGGTTGTTTTTCAGTAGCACCAAATTTAGTGAAAGAAATAAGACCTTCTTTGGAGGTTTACCTCAATTCACCAAGGTCCTACAACTTGGAGGTGATCCCATTGTATCATTATATTTTTGCACAATAGACTACAAAATCAAGATGGGTGCAAAATCTATGTGATAACAAATTTAAAATTGAGAATAGTATAGTGGGGTGCATTTAGGGAAACTAGACATAAGCTAATTAAAAATGTATTGAGGGGGTAAGGGGGTGGAGTTGATGAGGTTAGGAAACCATATATAACATTTATAACCTAATTTTGTTTTGAAACCTATAAATTTATTTGCATTCCATATAATGCCTCTTAGTGGTGTTTCTAGGTGTGCATTTAGTGGAGAATCTCCTTTGACTTCATCTTATGTCTATCTTCTATATCTATTTATGCTTGCAATTCAAATTTTTATTGTTTAACACTTGGCATTGTATGTAAGTTTCATCATCTTCACAAATTTAGTAAAGATAAAGAAAACCTCCAATTTAGTTTAAATGTTATGCAAAGGCATTGAGATTTATATATTTATTTTCTATATGGATTTGATATTGAAGATTTATTTTCTAAATGAATTTGCAACATATTATTTTCTTAATCAATAAATGAAGATGTTGTTGTCATGATGTATTCTTGGTTTCTTATCTTCCTAGTTTGTTTAAAAATGAAATCTGTGCATATATGCATAACATAATGCCATGAGTGTATAAGAAATTTTAACTGCCACATGTGAATTCTAAACACTTTTTTTTTGCTTTGGTTTTACATACTATATTTATGTTGTATTTCGATTTTGATTAGGCCATATTGGTATTGAAAAGGACCTTTTTATGAATGAATTATGTTATTCTATAATTATTTTACACAATAATATTTAAAAAAAAAATCATGCTCATCAAATAAGTACATTTATTGGTACACATAACAAATACTAAAATTATTCAACCCTCTTAAAATTCTCAATCTATATATAGTTTCTGATTTAACAGTTTTGGGAATATTGGAGTATTATTCCTAATTTAATTAAAGGATTTAAGTAGTAAAATCAATAAATAAATATGCAATAATTAAGATACTAATTTGTATACATTTGATTGCAATTTTAACCTTTCTAAAAATAGTATTAAGGGTTATAAAACAAGACTTAACAAGAAACTGACTAAGATGATTGAGACATAGTTTGGAATTCATTGTGCAAGACTGGGAAACTATCACAATTTAGGATCTATCCTTCATTTTATGATTGGACAAGAGCATCAAAATAGGACACTAGTGGTACTGGTGCTATAATCCACCTCTACCACTATTATCTAGAAGACCTAAGCTTTTTGGGTTTTGTTTGTTATGTCTGTGTGACCCTACTTGTGATGTTTTGACTATCAGATGTCCATACAACTCCTTATAGAGCATATTTTGTCTTCAAGCCCTAGACTCATTTGTACTATGAACAATTTTGAGTAAAAATGGGGGGCAGGGGGGTTTAGTGGGTGTAAGATTCATTGAATATGTATTCAAACCCCTTGTGTGGGCACACTGCCTACATACTAGTAATCTAAAGAGGGATCAAGCTATATGTAGTTCTCTCTTGATATGCTTTATGAAATTATGCGTAAAAAGATTCAAATACTAAAACTAGGTGTGCTTAATGTGGCTAAGTACTGGTACAAGGATTTGGATAAGTTTGTATTAGTTTTGACTAGTTATATGCAAATAATAGGGAAGATTGCCTAAGTATTCTTGCTTGTATTCTAGCTTGCTTTGTGATATTTATCAACCCCTTCAAAATGATCTTTGAATGGGATTTTATAGGGATATATTGGTCATGGTTTGAATGTGTTTGGATTGGACTGATAAGGATAAGAATGAGGAACTGGAAGGAAATAATGGTTGGGGCTAAAAATACACTTGGCGAGGAGCACTAAAAGTAGACACTAGTTCCACTAGTGTTATAGTCCAAGTTGGGTGCTATTGTCTTTAGCTGATGGGGCCTAGGGGGATGCATTTATCATGAAAATAATAGTCTGATTGAGTTGGGATTAGGTCTAGAAGGATATGAATGACTAAGAATCAATGAAAAGAAGCCTATGAGGGTTATGAAATAAAACAAGAGGGACCTATCAGTTGGGTGTCATTAGCCATACTTTAGTTACCAAATTTCACATTTTATATGACTAAATTTCCCCCCCCTTTACTCTAGTGATGTAGTTAATAAAAATACTAGGATAAAGGAAAAATAAAAAGTGTACCTAAACCTACATGTAAGGATGAAGTTTGTGAAGCTATGTGACGCTGGATGTGTGTAGAGAGAGCACACTATGAAGTGTGAATATATTTGTGATGATAAGTGATACTAACACTAAGTAATACTAGATAATGCTTTACCAAGAGTAATATTGTGGATGAATTTGAATACTCAATTCCTTGGAAGTGGCTCAAGAATGCAAAGGATGGCCTTTTAGCTCCATTGTCACCCACTAAGTGAATCTATGTCATCATATGTGTGTTGATCGATATTTGGACTATGTGTCTAATCCCTCTAACTAGGTGGGTCAAGAATACAAAGGCTAACTAGTCCTTTGGCTCCATCATTTCCCTTTGAAGTGAAGCTATGAACTAATACTTGTATGGATATGTATCATATGGGATGGATCCTGAGGCTTGTGAATGTACTATGATCTAATAATGTTGGTATGGATAGTAAAATGTATGCTAGAAACTAGGCCACTCTAAAAGATGGAGATTAGGCTTTTATGAAAGGCACTCTGAAACTAGTGCACTAGGCTTATATGAAAGCCATTCTAAAAATGTGGAGGTTAGGCTTGTATGAAAGCCACTCCAAAGTCATGTCAACCACCTATAGATGGAGTAAGGCATGTAATTATTGATAATGTTTGGGTAATACTGAACTTGGAAATAAAAGAAAATAATTGTGCCATGTATATTGCCCCCAATCATTAGTGTTTGAAACCTAGATTTTGATCTGAAAGTTATATCAACTACCATATCTAAAAATAGAAGTGAGAGCCATCATACCACACATGATACCCCCTATATCTAGATTCTTTGAGCAAAGGTGTACTAAAAATTATTGATTCTAAACTAGTCTAACAGTGCAAAATTGTAGCCAATCCTACTTTTTTACCTGCTTTTAGAAAGTCTATTTTTTTTCTATTTGGATGAGTACCAAAAGTGAACACTAGTGGAACTAATTTTGTAATCCAATCTTAGTGCTATTATCTTGGGGTAAATTTGATGAATGTTCTAACATTTTCCTGGTCTGTTCTATCTAGTTTGATGTCTGATTATTGTTTTGGGTGTTCTAAAAGATGAATTTTCAGCTATTAAGAGCTCTAATCTCTATGATAAAACTCCTATTTATTACCCCATCTTTTGAGGTTAGGAATGAAGACTCTACAATGACTACACTCAGAAGAAAGAGCCCTAGAAGTGTGTTATGCTACAAATATACATCATATAGTAATGATAATTGATAAGATATTTCAAGATATAGCATGGTTTGTAATGAGAGATTATTAGATCAATAGGGATATGCATAGATAGATATAACAATGTAATAACATGTGTAATGTATTTAACTAAAACTGGAATTCTAGTTAGTTATTAGTTATTAGTTGTTGTCAAGGAGGGATGGAGCATGATGTCCATCATGGCATCCAAGAAAGCAATATAATGCATGATGTATATCATGGCATTGTAAAAAATAGATAAGCAAACAAGAAAAAAACATACAAAGCAAGAAGAATACAATAATGGGCAAGGGGTCAAATAAACAAGGGACATGGGAAAATATCACTCAAACTAGAAAGCAAGCATGCAAGGCATGTTCAAATGCCACATACACATATAATTGAAACAAGCAAGGTTGGCATGAAATACACAATCACATAGAAGAGTACAAGCAAAGGACATTGGTAAATTTCCTAAGACACACACAAGAATAGAAGCAAAGGACATTATCAAATGTCTTAAGGCACATACAAGAGACACATAGGAACTAAGAAATGCAAACAATCTAGCTATGTTAAGAAAGAAGGAAAGCATGTAAAAATTGGAAATATAATTGTATCTAACTAATCAAAGCGAGAAGTGAAAGTATGCAAGACATGTTAGTACAAGACTAGGTATATGCTAAGAAAATATATGAGTGTTATATACTAGTGAGTGTCGATAGAGTAATCTATGTAAACTAGTAATTAATGTACATCAACATGATAACTAGAGTGTGTGGTGTAGGAATGACATAACCTAGATGGTGTAGTCATGTAGAAGATTACCCTAATGGTTATGTATATCAATGCATGTCTTGATGTAGTAGGATTCCCCCTCAATGGGTAGAGTGAAGCAATCAAATATTTGGATGCCATTGCACACACTCAAACAAGATCAAGTGAAGCATGGTAATGCAGATAAATTGACAAAAAATAGTACAAAATAACAAATATAAGTCTATCATTGTAGTAGAAATGTAAATCATGGATGATGAATAGAATTAAAATATTTTTGGCATTTTAGGATTATTTACATGTTTTTAGATTTTTGATATTTTGAGTTGTGTAAAATCAATCATAAGGAGAGTATGTACAAGAAATTGAAAATAAATTATGTATAAGAAAGACTGAGAATAAATAATACTAACTGATGAGTCTCATGGGAGACACCTTATCATGGTGTCTTGTATCGAGAAGAGTGATCGTGCATGATCGTGAAGCATGATGGAGAGGTTGAGACTATAACTTTGAAAGTTGTGTATGATGTAAATGCTCAAAAAATTTTGAAGTAGAAATTGATTGTGGGTCCCCCTATAAATCTAAGAATTAGATACAATTTTAGGGATCTTAGGGACCCATTTGATAGTAAGAGAAGCTCTATGAACATGTGCTCTATGTGTAGAGGCATGAGACCTCAATGATACTGCTTTGGGTGTAAATATTGTAGCTAGAAACTATATAAAATCCTGAAACTATGGTTATTTTGAAAGATACCTATATGGAAGTATATAAACTCTCTGTGTTGGTGATGGAGGCCTCAACTGTGTCTGAATTTGAACTAGAGGAAGAACTAAAAATGCTGGAGAAACTCAAACTAGTGGTTGAGTTAAAACTGGTGACTATGGAATAGTAGATGACTTTGAAGTGGGAAGTGGTATCTCATATGGATCTCCACCAACTATAACAACCTGATTAATGTGAATGAATTTTATGCATTTGTGAACTATAAGAGGTATTGCTTGAAGTTTATGAATCTATGGTTGACCAATTAACATATCAAAAACTCCTACACTGAGAACTATAATAAAAGGTGTGGCCATATGTGTTAGACCAACCTATAGAGGAAGGACAATCTCACCTAATAAACTCTATATATGCCCACTAAATTTTTTGATAACTATGTCCATCGGGGTAATATCCTACTCTGAATATTCCAAATGCTGTAATAATGTCATACTAAACATGTTCACCCCAGATCCATTATTTATGAGAACACTATAAATAGGATGATTATGAGTGTAAGCTCTAATAAAGAGTGCATGATAATCTGAATCATCCTTGATGATCTCCTACTTTGAAAAGGAAATGGATGGTCTAGCTAGAAATTTGGAATTGTATACACTTGTCATGTTACTAAAAGGATGTGTCTAAAATGAAGGTGCCCTATATGTATCTAGTGGTGGATGTGCATGATATGCATGGTGAACCCCTGATGTGTCCCCTATCTCTTGTTTAGAATGCTGTGGAAAAGGGTTTTGAGAATATTTCTAAAGCTTTATCCTGTATTTGATTTGCCTGAGGAGGTTCAACTAAAGTGTCAATATCATTATGATTGCCATCTATCAAATTATGTATCTTATGTCTCAAAATAATACATTTGTTTGTTGTATGGCCTGATGCCCTATGAAACTTGTAAAATGGATACTAATCATATCCCCACAGAAGAGGCTTTGTTGGGTCAACTTTTTGAATAAGAGGGAGAGATATGATGTTACATTTCAATATCTACTATAGTCTATTTGAAGAAACTGGTAGATTGGTAAAGGTTCACCGAGGAGGTGTTGATAAAACCACACATTGAAGGAGTTTAGAAGCTGCATTAACTATCAATTGATTTTGACTCTTGCTATCATTGATCTTGACTTTGTATGGGATTTTGTTATTACTCTTATTTGTTATTTTTGAGATAATTGTGTACTTGAGTTTGCCCATTAAAATTAGTTTGAATTCTCTTTCCTTTAATATGTGACACAATTTAGTGAAGGAAGATAATCTTTTGAACATAATTGATTCATGCAAAGCTGGTAAGAGACTCTATTTGAAGAGATCTTGTAACTCTTGATCGACCATGGGGCTAGTCATTTTAGCCAAGATAGTCTTATATTGAAGAACATAATCTATGAGATGCTCATTTTCCCTTTGTTTCTATTATGAAACTTGGGCATATGAAACCTTATCACCAATGTTAATGCTAAAATGAGTTAGGAACATGTCAGCTAAAGGATTGAATGCATTGACAAATTGATTTGATAGACTGTAGAACCATTGTAAAGCATAATCCTTTAGGCTTCATAGAAATAACTTGGTAAGTATATAGTCATTTGGTACATAGTCCAAGCATGCTACATAAAAATCTCTAAAATGTGTTTCTAAATCACCATTTCCATCATATAGAGTAAGCTTAGGTTGAACAAAACCTTGTGGCAAGGGTGTAGAAGCAATGCGATGTACCAATGGTGTATATAATATATAAAAAGAATATAAATATTATGTAGGTCTAGAGGCACATTACTCAAGATGTAGCTCCTTTGATTGAAGAGATATTATCTCTTGCACAAGGGCTATCACATCAAGAGACAAAGATGTACTAGCTATAGCTAGTGGCATAGATGTAGGTTGGGATACTACAAGGGGTTGTTGAGACATATTTTCCCTCGTAGTGTCATTAAAAATTAGTTTCTCTGAAGGAATGGAAGACTCAACTTGTTTAGTCTTTTTGATTTACATGATATATTGTAATATAAGAGTAAGGTCTCAAGGTTGGTCCTTGAGTCTTTCTTGAAAACTTCCTAGGATCAGATCTTATTAAGGATAGTTTCATTATTAATAATTGGTGGAAGTTGATCAACAGTCTGATGTGGTGGATCATGAACATTGGTGTTTGTATCATCATTATTATTCTCATATTATTCATCATTGAAATTATCCTTAATGAAATTGGTGTAATCTAGATGTGTAAGATCTATAGCAGGAACTTGAGTTGGTTGTTTATCCATGGTATATGGTTGGGTTAAGAGAATTTGGGTGAATTTAGAAGGGTTTCCACTAATTCTTTCACTTCATCTTAAAGGAAAATATGTAATAAACTTAGATGGCATAAATAAAAAAAATTGAAAAATGAAGGAGCAGATTAAACAAAGATAATATAAACAATGAACTAGAATATGCATAAAAAGGATACGAAGCTCACAAACATGTAAGGTGATACCTCAAGAAGTAAAATAGGAGCTAGTACATGAAAATAGGGTTTTAAATATGGTTATTTTTTAAATTAATATGAAATTTTAAAATGTTAAATTTTTGAGTTAAGTATGCAAGTAAAAAATTAGACAATTTTTGGAAAATTCTTGATTTGAAAGGACCTAGTGTATGCAAATGCGGTTTGGAGGAAAATAATAATTTTTTATATTAATATAGAATTTTTTAATTTGATGCTAATTTTTTATTTTATTATACAGGTAAAAAATTAGAAAATAATAGAAAAAATACTATGAAAATACTGGGACCTAGTATGGGCAACTAGGGTTTGAAAGAAATTTATTTTAAAATTACTACAAAATTTTGTAATTTAATGCTTTTTTTTAATTTTATTATGTAGGTAAAGAATTATAAAAATATAAGAAAAATCAGTAAGAAATTTACCCTAGAGTTTCTAGGGTTTTTATGTACAAACAAAGTAAGTCGAGTTCACCAAAAGATTTAATAGTTGTGGAAATATTGGAGTATTATTACTAATTTAGTTAAAAGGTATGAGTAGTAAAATTAGTAAATAAATATGCAATAATTAAACTACTAATTTTTATAAATTTGATTATAATTTTAACCTTTGTAAAAATAGTAATAAGGGTTAGAAAATAAGACATACCTAAAAATTGACTGAGATGATTGAGATAAAGTTTGAAATTCATCATACAAGACTGGGACACTATCATAATTCAAGATCTGGCCTTCATTTTGTGATTAGATAGGAGAAAAAAAACAAGACACTAATGGCACATGCACCATAGTCCACCTCTACCACTATTGTCTAGGAGACCTGAGCTTTTTATATTTTGTTCACTATGTTTGTGTGACCTTGATTATGAAGTTTTGAGTATTGAATGTTCAAAAAAATCCTTATAGAGTAGATTTTGTCTTAAAACTCTGGACTCCTTTATACTTTGACCAATTTTGAGAAAGAGGAGGGGGATTAGTATGTGTAATATTCACTGAACTTGTATCTATACCCCTTATGTGGGCATGTTGCTTACATACCAATAATATAAAGAGGGATCAAGCTATATGTAGTTCTCCCACTTTATGTGTTTTTTTCAATTGTATGTATGAAGATGAAAATACTAAAATTAGGTGTGTTTGATGTGACTAGGGATATGTGCAAGGATTTGGATAAGCTTGTAATAGTATTAGATGGCTATATGTAGAGAATAGGGAAGATTGCCTGAGTAGTCTTACTTGTATTCTTGTTTGCTTTATGATATTTATTAACCCCTTAAAGATGATATTTGAATGGGATTTTATAAGGATATATTGGTCATGGGATGAATGCACTCACATTATGCCAACAAAGAGAAGGATGAAAAACCAAAAAGAACTAAATGTTAGGGCTAAAAATGCACTTAGATAGGAGCATTGAAAGTGGACACTAGTGGCACTAGCCCTATAGTCCAACTTGGACACTATTTTTCTTAGATGATAGGGCCTAGGGGGATGGATTTGTCATGAAAAGAGGAATTTGATAGAGTTGGGATCAGGTTTGGAAGGCTATAGATGACTGAAAATCAATTAAAAGAAGCCTATGAGGGTCATGAAAACAAGTAAAAGGGACCTATGGGTTGGGTGTCATTAGCCACACTCTAGTTACCAATTTTCAAATTTTATATGACTACATTTTCCATTATATATATTATTCTTATCCTATCTCTCACTTTCAAATATTCTACTAACAATTCCTCTCTCTTTCAAATAATACATTAGATTTGACAAAATTAGCCCATTTTTGGCCCTATTAAATCAAACCATCTCTCTCTAACAAATAATTTACTCTAAGGTCTCCTTAAACTATTACTATACCATTCATAATGCTTGAATTTGTTAAAATATACTTCACAATATCAAAATTATCGATTATAAATACATTTGTATTGAATTACCTCATTTATCAACTATAGGTAATGAAAATCATTTTAAACATATTTCAAATATTAGTGGTAATTTCAACATATTAGTGGTAATTAATAACTAATTAGATAGATAAGATGAACATAATAATATTACAGGCTATCCTTAAAAACATTCTCGTATCTAATAGCCCTTTGAGATTTCATTTTCACATTTAAACAAAATTCTATTAGAGATGAAAATTTTCCTTGAGATCTTTGTGGATATCATAATATCTCACAATATTTAAAGTACAACTTTAAAATATGCATGTTACTTCATTTTTCCTATTTTAAAATTAATTAATTACATATAAGATGAAATATTGATGAAAAAAATGAGACAAACTTTGAGAGGTCATAACTTTTTATCTATAGCTCCATTTGAGATCTCATTCATGCCAAAACAACTATATTAAAAATATCTATGCATTCATAACATACCCTATTTATTTATGGATATTTTTGATATTTTTTGGAGTTCATACATGACTATCTAAGGGTCTAAATATACATTTTAGTATTTTTTGGTATTTTTTTTATTTTTAAATTTTTTATATTTTTGTAACTAGACATCAACTTTAGTTAAATTTACTTTGATAGGTTAATTTTATCATTTGGAATATTTTGAAAGATATTTAGAGATTCATGCACTTTCATAATAAACTTAATAAAAATAGTAGCTACTAGAAATAACAGGTCAATTTTTTTTTGTTAGAATTTCAAATTATGCATGTCAACTCTAATTTTGAGTTGCATGGTTTGTAATTACTTAAATAACTCAATATAATTAATATAGAGTATTGTTTCCAAATTTCTATGCCTATTAGATATTTTTTTCCTTGATAATATTTGGGTTCATTATTTGGTATCATAGTAAGTTCGAATCTCAAAGGTGTAAGAGATGGTGAGAGGATGAGGAGGAATTGCTCATATAAGCAAAACTATGTAAGAGTTTCACAGGTAGGTAGAATAATTAACTAAAATTATTGTAAATAAAAGACACATGAGAGATGAAGATGAAGTATAATATGCCACAGATCATGAATAATAAATTTTACAAGAGGAGGAACAACAAAAACAACCAACATCAATGCCAGAGAGGATGGGTAGAGCTTTAGAGGGAAGTAATGAAGGAATCAAGATTGACATTCTAGATTATGGAAGAAGTTTAAAACTAGAGGAGTTGATAGACTAGATGAATAAGATGGAGAAATTTTTCTAATAGAGAACTATAGGAGAAAACAAGAAGATAAAGTTTGCATGTATGAAATTGAAGGGTCATGCAATGATTTGGTGGTATCACTTACAAAAATAAAGATAGAAAAAAGGTAAAGATAATATCAACTCATGGAGAAAGATGGATAAAAATATGAGGGAGAAATTTCTTCATGTGGATTATGCACAAACACTATATAGAATATTCCATAATTTTAAGTAAAAAGATAATAATATACAAGAGTATATATATGGGTTTTACAAGCTTTTCCTACAAGTAGAGAAAGATGAAATGGAATAAAATGGCCACAAGGTATATAAATGGTTTGAAGTTTTTTATTAAATATGAATTAAGAAATTACATATAATACTTTGCATGGAAGAGGCTTATCAATTAGTTTTGAAGACAAAATAAAATATATATAGAATTTAAAAAGAACATCTATTTAGCTAAAAAGAGGAGAATCCCCTCCAATAAGGGGATGAGTTAGATTTAATACAATTAGAGGTGGGTTTAATACCACTAAAGGAGAATCATCATTAGGTGTATAAAGGCAACAAGTTAATAGACAAGGGTTTTAATACCAATAAAGAAGAAGGTGATTTCAGAGAGGATAAGGCTATGGTGGTGGTAGAGGGTGGTTTCCAAATCAACATACATCATATGTTTGTTATAGATGTGGAGAATAAGGACATAGAGTGTTTGAGTGTCCCCATCATCAAGATCAATAAAGGAGGTAGGGATATCTCCAAGAAGTGAATTTAGTTGAGAATGAGACAGAAGAGAAAAATACTAAAGTTACCACAATAGATATTAGAGAAAATATCATAATGAGATAAATAATGATTGATCTAAAGAAATAATCTATATAAAATAAAGATGGTGGTGATGCATGCCTATGAATAAATATTTTAAAAATAAGTTGTACTTCATGAGGTAAGATATGAAAAGTAATTATATATGGTAGTAGTTGTGAAAATATGGTTTCTAAAGACATGATTGAGAAACTAGGTTTGGAGTGTGATAAACATCCTAATCCTTATCAAATTTGATGGTTTAAGAAAGGGAATGAAGTTAGAGTAGATAAAAGGTGCTTAATCAATTTATCTATAGGAAAATTTTAAAAGGATGAAATATGGTGTGATGTTATACCAATGTATGCATGCCATATGTTATTGGGAATTCCATAACAGTTTGATAAAAAATAATTCATGGTTGAGCAAAGAGCACATATAGTTTCTATAAATTTGGTATGAAGGTAGTTTTATCACCTCTTGAAGAAGAAGGGCATGCTGAAAACATATTGTCTGCAAAATAATTTATCAAAGACATGGAGATGAAATGTTGTTGTTTTTTATTAGTATCAAAGAAAGAAAAAAAGTGGGGAAAATACTAGCAGAAGCAAAGGTAGTGTTGAAATAATATGTATAGGTTATACCCAATGAGTCACCAGATGGTTTACCACTAAAGAGAGATATTCAACATGATATTTATTTTATTCTAGGATCTTCTCTACCCAATCAAGTATATTATAGGGTGAGTCCAATAAAACATGCAAAATTAAATAAACAAGTCACTGAATTAGTGAGAAATGGTGTAGTAATGGAGAGCATGAGTCCTCATGTAAAACCAATGTTGCTAGCTCTAAAAAAAGATGGAGGGTGGAAGAAGTGTGTGGATAGTAGAGCAATCAATAAAATATAGGTTTTCGATATCTCGTTTAGATGATGTGATGTATGTTCTTGCAGGAGAAAAATATTTTACTAAGATTGATATTAAGAATGGTTAATATTAGTTTCAAATTTGTAAAGGAGATGAGTAGAAAACATCATTCAAAACTAGAGATGGTTTTTATGAGTAGATGTTGATGCCATTTAGATTATTTAATGCACCAAACACATTTATGAGGGTGATGAACATAGTGATATGAGATTACATTGGTAAGTTTGTGGTGGTTTATTTTGATGATATTTTGATATTTAGTAAAACTAAAGAGAAGCACTTAAGGCATTTGAGAATGGTATTATAATTATTAATAAATGATATGATCTATGCAAATTTAAAGAAGCATAGGTTTATGTAGAATAATTTCATATTTTTAGGATTTATAGTTTTAGAAAATGGTGTAAGAATGGATGAAGAAAAAGTAAAGGCAATTGTTGAGTATCCTATTCTAAATAGCACAACATAGGTAAGAAGTTTCCATGATTAGAAACTTTTTATAGAAAGCTAATTAAGAATTTTAGTAGTCTTGTTGCACCAATAACAAATTATATGAGAAGAAAATAATTTGCATGGACAAGAGTAGTAATAGAAATATTTACATTGTAAAAACCTATTTTAGTATAGTGTTTGAGGTTTATTATGATGTTTCATTTGTGAGAATTTGTATTGTGTTTATTTAATAAAGAAAGATAGTAATATATTTAAGCGAGAAATTAAATTAGGTAATAACAAAGTATTTTATGTATGATGTTGAATTTTATGCAATTTTACAAACATTAATACATTAGAGGTATTACTTGGTGCCTAAAGAGTTTATCCTATTTAATGAGCATGAGGTCTTGAAGTATGTGAACAATAAAAAAAAAGTTAAATAGGAGGCATGCAAAGTGGGTGTCTTTATTGTAAGGTTATACTATTATATTGAAGCATAAATTAGGAAACCAAAATTAGGCAATTGATGCTTTGATCAGGTTACTGGGGTTGATAACTACTATGGTGAGTGAAGTAGTTGGATTTTTAGTCATTAAGGAAGTATATGATATTGATCTATATTTTAGTAAGATAGTTGAGTAATATAGGAATCCATTAATAGGTGAGATAAGTAATGTTTAATATGTGTATCATATTTAGGATGGTTATATCTTCAAATGAAAACAATTATGTATTCTAATTGGGTCTTTAAGAGATAATATTATAAGAGAATTGCACAGTGGTGGTTTCGCTAGATATTTTGGTAAGACAAAGACAATAGTTTTGGTGGATTAGAGAAGTATTTTTGGCTAAGTATGAAGAGAGATGTGAAAAGATATTTTTCAAGGTTAAAAATATGTCAAGTGGATAAAAGACATGAACATAATACAAAGTTTTACATGTCATTACTGGATCCAAGAGAACCATGGACATATTTGAGTATATATTTTGTGTTAAGATTACCAAACACATAGAGAGATAATGATTAATTTTTTTATATTATAGACATATTTTATAATATGGTTCATTTTATTTTATGTAATAAAACCGTTGATGCCACTAGAGTTACAAAACTATTTTTAAAGGATATTGGGAGATTATATGGTGTTCCAAAAAACCATTAAATCAGATAAGGACATAAAATTTCTAAGTCAATTTTTAAGGAATTTATGGAAGAATATGGGGACTAAGATATAATTCAGTAGTGCATACCACCCTTCAAATATGTAGATAGATAGAAATTTTAAATAAGAGCTTAAAAAATTTGTTGAGATGCATAGTTGGAGAGAATCCCAAGCAATAGGACTTGGTTTTACCACAAGCTAAGTTTACATATAATAGTTAAGTGAATAGATCAATAGTTAAATTAGAATTTTAGATTATTTATGGAAGAAATCATTTGAGTGTTTAAGATTTAATAAAATTACCAGTTGTAGATCGAGTTAGTGATGATGCAGAAGCATTTACAAAATATATATAGTAGTTGCAAGAAGAGGTGAGGAGAAAGCTACAAGAAAATAATAAAAAATATAAAGAAAAAGTAGATGTTAGAAGAAAGTTATAGGTTTTTTAAAATGGATATTTAGTGATGATTTACTTGAAGAAATAAAGATTTATGAAAGGCACATATAACCAATTGAAGTACCAAAAATTGGTCCATGTAGAATTGTGAAGAAAATCAATGACAATGCTTATGATGTGAGTTTACTACATAATTTTGATATCTCTCCAATATTTAATATTTAATATTTATATGATTTCTATGGAGAAGATGGTGATTGTGAATAAGATGGAGAATTATATTGGAAGCAACATGTACCAAAAAATAAAAAATAAATGACAATGCATGTTTTAGACAAGAAGATAGTAAACATAAGGCAAGGAAGTTATAAGAGATATTTGTTATAGTGGGAAGGATTAAAACAAAAATAAAAAACTTAGATTTCATAATGTGAAATGAATAAGATTTTCAAGAATAAATAGAAGCAATACAATCAGAGCAACTTGTAGGTGCTGAGTTATTTTCAACTAGAGAAAATTGATGCAAAAAATAAGGCCAAACTTTCAGAGGCCATAACTTTTAATCCACATCTATGTTTGAGCTCTCTTTTATGCAAAAATAATTTTCTTGAAAAGATCAATGCATTCATAACATTCCCTATCTGGTTATGAAAGTTTTTGATATTTGTAGAGGCAATATGTGATGATCTAAGGGTCTGAAAAGGCATTAATAATATTTTTTTCTATATTTTTCTATTTTTATAAATTATATATTTTTTAAACCAAACACCAAATTCAATTGAATTTTATCTTATAGGTTAATTTTAGTGTTTAAAATATTTTGAGAGATTTTTAGAACTTTGTGTGCTTGTAGGTGAAACTTATTAAAAATAACAATTGTTAAAAATAACAAGTCAAGTTTTATTAATTTTTAGAGTTTCAAAATTTTCATGTCATCTCTAATTATGAGATGAGGTTTATTTATGCATGGTTTTAAATTATTTTAATCATTCAATATGATCAATATAGAGTATTGTTTCAAAAAAATTATGCATACTAAATATTTATTACCTTGATAATATTCAGGTTCACTAAATACAATTGTTTTTTTACATACATTATTAATTATAAATCAATGTTATAAATATTTTTCTTACAATTTAATTGAAATCCATTTCTTAGACAAGAAGTGAACATAATAAAAGAGTATGTTCATATGATTACTAGGTGTGTACAACATGTGTATTGTGATGAGTTTATTTTAAATTAAAGACTTTTATCATTTAATTTCTTTATATTTGCTAGAACATAGACTCAAAATTTCATGCATTCCTAACAAAATAGAACCCAAAATGACTAAGGAGGTAATAAATAATTAAGAAGTTTGGGATATCTTCTAGATAGGGGGAATGATGAACTTTATGCAAATAATAAAAGGTCACGAGAAACATGTCTCGATATTATTTGTAGACTCCGTTAGATATCTTTGAATAATTGATCATTCAGATCACTAGGATGGAGATAGAGGTGACAAAAGCATATAAAATAGGTAGAGATTATAAGAAAGAGAAAAATAGCTTGCTGTTGGAAGGAGAAACTTTGGAGGTATTGCGTAATGGGTTTTATCGTGAATCCTTGCTGAGACCTTTTGGAGATGTGGATTTCCACCTCATGTAGTATATAATCCTAAAAATTAGGTTTGATTTTTTT
Organism: Torreya grandis; assembly: GCA_037957365.1. NCBI lineage: Eukaryota > Viridiplantae > Streptophyta > Pinopsida > Cupressales > Taxaceae > Torreya > Torreya grandis. The sequence continues at coordinate 2,034,753 of JARHVA010003046.1, read as the reverse complement.
CACTAGTCTCTATTCATCTTTTTAAATTATTTTAGGCATGTTATACCCTTGAGTCTCCCATTCTATATTTTAGTTTCTATGGAAACTTCTATTGAAAAAGTTAAAAAGGGTAAATACACAGTTCCTCAGCATGAAGGTGTAATTTTCCTCATTCATAAATATTTCAAAGGGATGAATCAAATTATCCTTGAAATTTCAAAACCTCATAAAAACAAAGAAGATGTAAGGAAAGAAGAAGTTAGGAAAATGTAGAAGATTTGGATTAAATATCCAAGAAGTAATAATTCAAAGGATAAAGAACATAATTTAGCTAAAAACCCACCAAAATATCAGAGATTAGGCATTAATACATGACTAAGAAGTGTTGCTAAGGATCCCCTTGCTTAAAATAAGAAGGCTGCAAACATTGAAAAAATAGGGCAATTAGTTGGGAATTCTATCATGGTTGAGGAGGAGGTTGAAGGTAAAGAAAACAACAATACACATAAGGGTCTGAAAGGTAGAACAATAATTCTCCAACAAAGAAAACTAACAAAGGTAAGAGGAAAATGAGGGATGACTATAAGGAGAAAGAGATGGAAGAATCGGGTACCCAGTCTCATGATCCAAATGAAAAGTTCAATGTCGTGTTTGACTCTCTTAAAGTTAAACAAAGTACTAATAAAATTGAAAAAGAAATCGACATGGAAAAGTCAATAATGAGGTGGTTTATAAGGGAATTGTTTGAACTCAAAGGAAAAGTGAAAATGCTACAATAGAATAATGATAAATTGATACAAAAAGACTCTAACAATGATTACAATTTACAAATTCAAGGGATTAGAGATAGGGTTAGTGTCCTAGAATATGAAAATGATAAATTTAAATAAAAAATCATTTTTTGGTTAATTGCAGTAAGACGGCTATGCATGAAGGAGTTCAGAATGTGGATAATCTAAGAACACACATGGGGGAATTGGTTGATACGAGAATATCTTCCAAAGGCAAGGGAAATCACATTCAATGTAGTGAATGCTTCAGAGACACTGATAAGGCAAATTTTATTCTTCAGAATGACTCAAACATTAAACGAATAAAATGTTGTTGGGAGGATGTTGTAAACAATTTGGATATGTATAAGGTTTTTTGTTCTCTTCTAGCTATTTTTGTTTCTAGCATTCTTTTTTTTTTATGATTCAAGGTTGTATTTTGACAGTCTTTTAGATGTTTTAATCTATTTCTCTTGATGACTTAGTCTTTTTGCTTTCTTTTTGTTTGTACTCTTTATAGGGTTTGGGGACCCTAGTCAAATTACTCACCTTTAACCTTAATAGAAAAATATTTCATGCATGCTTATTTAAATGTGAGATGATTTGAGGGGGATTTTACATTCACGATAGAATTTTTAAATTTTATTTGATTGTTTTATTTTCTTTAAATGAATTAAATTGTGATTTTATATATATATATATATATATATATATATATATATATATATATATAAAGTTTAATTTTTTACTTAAAAATTTTAATGTGTTTTGGAGAGTATATCTACCCTAATCATATTTCACTTATATGAAGAAGTTTTAACTTAAGTTTAGAATTTTAAACTTGTATTATGGATTTAAATTTTATATTGGAAAAAGTTTGAAAGATTTAAATATAAATTTAGAATTTAGAACTTGATATATACATTTGAAATATTAATATTTAAAATTTTGTAAATAAAATTATATATACATTATAATTAAAATCGAAATGTTTTCTTTACATACATCAATAAACATACAAAGAATCATAATAGAACTCTAATATGATTTGTTCATTGAACAACCTTCACCTTCACTTGGGATTAGTCAATTAGACAACATTTATTAAACTATAAACATATATCTTCCATGTAAGAGTATATTTGGATAGGAGTTGAAAATAATAAAACAAAAAAGGTGAAAAAAATTTAATATGATTTATTCATTGACCAACTTATATTCAAGATTCCCATGTTAAGCATTATCTATACTAGTATACAAAGAATAACCCCCCATAACCACTTTTAAATATGGCTAATGAAGACCTCACTCAAATGCAACAACCCGAATTTATATGGTTTATTTCTGCCCCGGAGATTTTATATCGACATGGAAAGAACTAACACCGACTTGTGAACACTATGGTTTTGCACATTAAGCGAGAGTGCCATGCAAGGATAGGATGTCATGCATCTTTTATTTTGCAATTTAAACTTTAGATTTTATATCTTAGTATTATAATTTAATAATTGAATATTAACTAAAGAGTAATATGAATAAAAAAGTAAATTATTCTTAGAGATACTATCAAATAAAGTTAAATATAATTTAATAATTTATATTGAAATAAAAAATGAAATTTATATAAGATAGATAAAATAGGTACCACATTTTTAAAGATCTTATGTATTGTTGCAAATATACCAGATTGTGGAAGAAATCTAATTGGTTTCAATCAATGTCTTTAATAACCCTGTCTTGTTATTTGCTAATTACATTTCTATATAATTATCCAATTTAATTTTGGATACCCATTGCATACCATAAAAATACATTTTTCATGGACATCGGGATACAACACATAAACAAGAGCCGTGTTGCGGCCCGAGTACCTACCCACAATAATTGGTAGGCAAATTTTGTATTGCACAGACACATAGTGTATGCACACGCACACAGGTAAAGCGTTCAATGGGAAGCATTCTATTAGATGAAGAAAAATAGGCATGTTGGTCATTATGGGGGGTTTTAATGCATGCTATAAACAGCCAGCGGAGGCCACCTGTGCCATTGTTATTTATCGTGGTAGTGTGAAAGAAGTGTTTTAATCACAGTTTTATTTTGTTTGGCAGGTAGGGCCTTGGGGTTTCAGTTGAGGGAAGTAGCGATGGCGGTGGCAGCCATGTTTATGGCATGGGCAGTGGAGGCTATGGTGTCAGCGGTGGTTATACCTAATTACATGCATATACAGGTCCCCATCAAATGGTTTCTATCACAATTCATCTGATCATATGTAGATGAAAAACTCTATGGACAATTGTATGTGCAGCTAGACAAGGCCTGGAGCCATCTGAAATGAGAGAAATTTACAATGGGTGTGATATTTACAAGAGAGAGTATTACTGTCAGATTGATTCTCATCAACTAGTATTGTGGCCTGCAATATTATGGAGACTATTTTTGACAGAAAATGTATTCCCATGCATATTTTTATGGCTTTGGCCATTTTTTGATATGGCCTTTTTTGACCTAGGTAAGTAATTGAAAACAATCTATCATGAAACAATCTCCGAGTCTCTGGTAAGTAGTATCGATTCTATTAGTCTAGTAACAAGTCATGCTAAGTCCTCAACCAGTACAATGGGGCATTATAAAGGACAATGAAAACATAATAAGTTTGAAACAGAAGTCCTACTAACCGCTATTTTAATATCAAACAAAACTTGTAAAGGCAGAGAAATATTAATGGCAACATACACACCTAATATTAACACCACCCTTGAAGGCATATCTGGTGACATTATCATGAACCCAGGTTCTTGCAGCTGCTCTGGACTTGCTCAAGGTTTGTAACATCTGGTTGGGGATACCCACCATGACATTTTTGTGGGTTCGTGTGAGAGCCTCCAATACTAGGGGATCTGCATCAAAGAGCTTCACTTTACTAATATTGTTGGCCTGCAACATGTTCACAACAATGGAGGGTGACAGTCTGTGGGATGACTGTGTCCCCCAGTTCACACCCAGGCAGAGTTTAAATTAGAGGATAAAAACAAGGAAAAAATACACGAGCATTAGTAAAAACAAACCCTTCCTACAATTTTCCTAGTGCAGAAACGAATATCAAAATCACTGCAATGGCGATCTCTGTACCCTCCAAGTACTCCATCACTATTTTACCCTACAACACCATGTAATGCAAAGCATTGAAGCATTTTATGGACTTCAGAGGCTCTATTAACCCTGGCAACTGTCATTGAAAATTTACATATACATGAAATCTGAAGAAAACATGGATTCCACTGAATTGCATTGCATACCTATTCCGGTTGTTTCTGTGAGAGGGAAATAGAAAAAACTATAGGGAAATTATATGTTGCTCTACCGGAGAAATTCCCCTCAGCAAAAACATCGGCATATTGATTTTTTGCCACGGTGCTATCTATAGCGTGTACAACACAACTGGCCTTTACAGAGAGTCCCTACCATGCACTAAACAACCGTAGTATGACTTTGGCCAAGATTTTGTTTTTGATAAATAATTGTTTTCTATTGGATGTGGCACTACAAAAATTAATCTCCAGTTAGTGTTAACTAGAGAAATTAATAAAAAACTGCATGGCATCCGTAAAACATTGAGAAATAGTAAACATGCAATTGACATAGCATTTTTATTGGCTGCCAGGGAAGAGTTGACTGGAGTAAATGGGAGAGGCGAAACATATAGTACCGGTACTTACTAATAAGTTCTCAAACAAAAAATTTATGCTTGGTAACATTTGGACATGATACTTTGAAAATTTCTCTAGAAATCTTTTAGTGCTAGTTTTGCTAATGTTTCCACATTGTTTTAGGTGTAATGGGAGTTTGTTATAAAATGGATAAGGGTGATATATATCTCAAATTATATATACATATATATATTCCCTAGTAATATTTATAGGACTAATGGAGGGTTTATTATAAGGGAAAATCAGTAGATAACAATTTTTGGTTACTTTATAACATGTGTGGGGTTTACAATTACACTTTAGAAGTTGGTGGAATTAATGCTTCCAACTTATAAGTATTTGTTTGATACACATGGGAATCATGTAGTTAAATAGAGATAAAGATGATATTGTTATTTAACAAACATCAACATATAAATTTATTTTATTTTTTTCAAATCACAAAGCTAAATTACTTTGATTATAAATAATTTTTAAAAATATATATTGATAAAAAATGGTCATAATATCTAATGTAAATGAAAACATATAATTTTAATTGATAATTCTTAATTGTGTAATATAGCCTTAAGTTTTTTATTTATTAAGTAAAATATTTAAATATATATACAATTTTAAATAGATTAAGGGAGAAGACTTTGAAAACTATTTCCATTAAAATTTAATGTCTAAATAGTCCCCAAATTTCCCATCTCCTCTAAAATCTTAGGTCTAAAAACATGTTTAACTAATATTAAAATTAATAGTTTAGAGCACCTACTCATATTTTTAGGAATCATACATGTGAGATTGTTCTTTTAAAAATCGCTTCCACCCTCCCTCTACCAAAATAAATAAACTAGTAGTTGCCCTAAAGGTGCAAGTTATGCTAGAATAAATGGATATGTAAGTGTGTTAAGTGTACAATGTGGGCATGCCTTATTCTATGATAATTTATCCTACCTACTCTCCCTTTCACATGGGGATGATTACCAATCGACCACCTTTTCTATCAACTAATTACTCCTCTACCACACCATTCACATTTTATCACAAGCAATGTCATCTTATGTATCCATGTGATATGCACTTTACAAAAACTTTTGTACTCTCTTCAACTGCAATGAAAGCAACAAAATCAATTCCATAACCTTAATGTATTTCCTCTAGATTAGTGTCATTGCATTGTTGATTTGATCCAAAAATTGGTCATCATTTCTTTCTGAAATCTAATAGAAAATAGACAATAAAAGATGCCACCACCTTTAAAGTTACAAACCCCTTTGTAATGGGTGCAGGATATGTAAATCTAACAATTAACCTAAAGCTAGGGCCCAAGGTAGGGCATGTGTATGATATGAGTATTTTGGTGTACAATATCACATGAAATACCCTATCATTGCTAGTCATCAACACTGCCCAACACATTTTGAAATATTTCACCACTTACAAGTTCTATATGGGTTTGTCGTAATTTATGCAGGTGTCAATATATTGACAACATAGATAAACATAAGTTACAATAGAGACTTTGGAACATCAATATTTTTTTATTCATATCATTGACATTACAATGTTGATTTGAGTTGCATATTGAACATGGAACCTTATCATAATCAAATCAATGTCATGTTGTCCTCATTGACCATTCATGATGGCAAACATAAAATCAAAGAATTAGAGACCTTGCAAACTTTGTACCCCCTTTTGATGGATGAGTCATGGGTTTTGAGTGACATAGTTTTATATATTAAATGTTAACTATTAAATAAATATTATATAATATATATTATAATATTTTTGTCTATTAAAAATTAAATATAATATATATAAATATTATATAAAATAATATAGATTTAAATTTTCAAACATCGAGATTGAGCAGGTGAAACATACATATTTGTATTGAGAATCATAATGGCCCACAAAGATAGGTTAATGCCCGAATGCCACACCATAAACATCTATTGAGTTGTTTAGCCCAAAACATATTGCAGTCTATTGATGATTGTATTTTTCCTTTTTTTATTGTTGTAGCTATCCCATATGAAGCCATGGCTTCAACTTTTTTTTAAAAATTTTGGTCTGTTATTGAATAGTCAGAATACAATACAATAGTTATTGTGGTGGTAATTAAGGAAATACATTATATATAACATATCTTATAAGTATGTGTTTTGAGCTTTGTTGTATAAATTTCTAAATTTTCCAATTTTATGTGTCGATGCAGTAAGTAGTACTGATAAGGTGTCAGCCTAACTATTTGTAAATAATTTGTTTTGTCTAATATCCTATTTATGATAAGGTCAACCATTATGCCATTTAACACCTAAAAGAGCTTTGAATCTTTCTTTGAGGCATTCACTTCAACAATCTATGTGAGACCAAAAAAAGAAGTTGGTCAAACATAACTCATATGTGATGCTTTCAGGGCTTGAGAGGAACATAGTAGGAGATTCATTTATTAAAATAGTTGTCATGGTATTTAGCTTCATAGTTTGTGTTTACACTTGCGAGATATGATAACCAACTTTTAAGTTTTATTTACTAGTCCGTGTTGGATTGTACACTTTTTTATGATAGTAGAGGTTCACTTAGTATATTTTGGATTTACAATCAATTTTGTTACATCTAATTTCATAAAATACAATCATTTTTTCTTTAAAAAAAAAAAAAAAACCACCTAATTTGGAACAAAGATATTTTTTTTTATGACAAAGCCATTCCATGATTGTAATATATAACTACACATTATATTACTATTATCCTCCAAAAAAGGAACACATAAATTTATGTATAAAATTTGTCAATTACATAATTAGAAGGAACCAAAAGGTCTTGAATTGTTCCTCTCTCATTTCCAAACCACTCTCATTTTCATTATATTATTTAACTTAATATTCATTTTATATTCTCAAGATGGTTGTACTAAGTACTGGTACATTAAGTGCATCCTCATAGCTAACAATTATATATTATACTCTAAGTCTTACTTGTTGAATTCATGTTAATATTTGGTTCAAAGAAGATAACTTATTTTTCACTACTATAGAATTTAAAATACAATGTCTCAACTAACTCTCCCTCCCACCTAGGACCGATCATCAATTGACCACCTTTTCTCTCAACCTATGAGATGAACAAATCAATGTGACTTTTGGTATATAATTTCACATGAAATACCCTATCATTACCCCTAATCATCACCACGTAACCCACTTTGAAATATTTCACCACTTTTAGATTTTTTATGGTTTAATTTTAATGATTTGATAATAATATATCTATTCTATAAGCTAATATTAACGTATAGTGGTAGCTTAGAGGGAAGGAGTAGGAACATTTCACAAACATAGGTCCACATGGATCTAAACCTATTAATTAATATGATTTTCCATGTCTTAGATGTAGAGAAGTATTTCCTAGATATCCTAATCGAGTTGAAAAGCAATGGTCCCTCTCTCACACTGAACCAGCGTTCGTGAAGCCTACAACAGTCAAAGCTAATTATTTATGCCACCACTATTGTTAATCTAGATATCTTTTTTTTGGGTGGCATCCTCTGAGTCTCTTTCTATAAAATGAACTTGATTTTTAGAGTACTCTTTTGAGCATGTCTTCAGGGAGAAAATCCTTTTCATTATGTCATGATAATTTTCTATTGGGCATTATTTTTTATTTGACAGGGCCTATTGATGGTGGGTAGTGAGACCACTAATATGATAGTAGAGTGTGTGATGGTATAACTAATTCATAGCCCACAGATAATGAAATAGGTCCAAGAAAAAGAGTGAAATAATCTGACATAGACCATCTACCTTATCTCCATACATTGGTGAAAGAAGTGTTTCAATTGCATCCAATTGTTCTTCTATTGCTCCCTCACATATATGTTAGTTTGTGTGAATTCAAATAATATGGAAAATATTTTATGTTGATACCATTTGGAGTAGGGAGAAGAATATGCATGGGGATTCATATGGTTGATAAGATGGTTCATCTAATTTTGGCTATGCCATGAAGCATGTAAAATTGAAGTCAATAGTGCCACCTATTTGTTTAGCTAAAAAAGAAGAGTTGTTGTAAATACTCCTAACTCTACATTATTATGTGGTATATAGACACCAAGAAAACATGTCCACACAACCACTACAAGTTGAATTAGTGTTTTGATGATAAAGTTTAGAGTTTCCCCAAGCTAGTCAACACAGTTAAGAATGCTAACCATGCACACATAATGATCAATTCTAGGCATTGAAGGTTTGTTCTATTTGCTTCATTAGTTCAAAGAATTTGAGATCTTCCTTGCAAAATCCATTTTGTGCATATCCTACTATCAGATCATTCCATGCGACCAAATTTATTTCATACATGTTGTCAAATAGTTCTCATGCCTTATGTATGCTTCTACATTTTGCATACATGTTTGTCAAGGCACTTCCAACTACAACATTTGAATGTCCACTTTCAATTATGATTTGATGGATGCCCAATCCATTTTCCAAAGCACCCATTTTGGCACACACTGGTAGGATGCTGACAAAGGTTGAGTTTGGCTTACATTTGCCAAATCCATTTACCTAACATTTTTCATGGCCTTTTCAACAAACCCACTTCGTCTATATCCTGTAATCATTATAGTTGATGAGACCACATGTCTTCGAGTCATTTCGTCAAATAATTCACATGTCTTGCCTAATATTCCACATTTTGCATACATGTATGTCGGGGTACTTGCAACTTCAGCATCTAAAAAAAATCCACTTCTGATTATGTTTTAATGGATGTCTATACCATGTTCCAAAACTACCATTTTTGCACACGCTGGGAGGATGTTGGTATATTATCCATGTTTGAAAAAATACATTTTATGCATATCAAAGTTTGTTCTATTTACTTCATTAGTTCAAAAAATTTGAGATCTTCCTTACAAAATCCATTTTGTATATATCCTACTATGAGATCATTCCACACAACAAAATTTATTTCATAGATGTTGTCAAATAGTTCTCATGACTTATATATGCTTCTACATTTTGCATACATGTTTGCCAAGGCACTTCCAACTGCAATATTTGAAAGTCCACTTTCGATTATGCTTTGATGAATGCCCATTCCATTTTCCAAAGCTCCCATTTTGGCACACACTGGTAGGATGCCGACAAAAGTTGAGTTTGGCTTACATCTACCAAATCCATTTACCTAACATTTTCCAAGGCCTTTTCAACAAACCCATTTCGTGTATATCGTATAATCATTATAATTGATGAGACCACATGTCTTCAAGGCATTTTGTCAAATAATTCACGTCTTGCCTAATCTTCCACATTTTTCATACATGTCTATCGGGGCACTTGCAACTTCAACATCCACAAAAAAAAATCCACTTTTGATCATGTTTTAATGTATGTCTATACCATGTTCCAAAACTACCATTTTAACACAAGCTGGGCAGATGCTGGTAAATCATCCACGTTCGAAAGAATACATTTTGTGCATACCCTGCAACGATGGCACTCTAATCTATATGACATCTAATCGACAGATTTAATTTATACAACTAAACTATAGTCAAGAGCAAAAAGTTGTTTCTAATAACTCACTCCCACGCCACTACTCGTGGATACTCGTAAACATATGTGAATGATGGGAATAATCATTGAAAAATAAAAAAAATTAATTTAAATATTTAAACAAAAATCAAAAGAATGTAAAATAATTTAATTTCCCCATCGTACATTTATTGTAACACCTTTCAATTAAACTTCACAAATCACTTTAATTACATTTAAAAAGCACATAATAATATATTTAATTGTTCCATGTTTCAATGTTTCTGGTGGTAGCGTATCCAGTATTGGCTATTTGATGAGCCTTCTATGTGGAAGCCATTTATGTCGAAAATTGCATGGCAAACATCAGCTTAAATAAAATAATTTCACCTCATGTTAAACAGATACATGTTTTTTTCCCCAATACCGACTCACCTCTGCTTGCATGCTTACAGCCGTGTATAATGTACGTTTCATTCGAAGAAAATGAAATGTGTCTTACAGAAAATGAGGAAGCGGAAATCCAGAGACGCCATTAATAATTGCGGGTATGTGTCTGATATAGATCGGTTGGGATTTAGGACCAACAAGCGACGAACTGATTTTGAACAAATGCAATAATAAATATTTTGTATTTTCATCCATAAATTTATTTTTTGCGTAAGAGTCAATGGAGAGTTCGCAGATTGGCACGATCAAAGATACTGGTTTTTAAATTTGTTTTGTAAAATCTTTGATATTACCTTGTAAATTATACTTAGGTGTTGTAATCTTAATTGAGTGCGAATTTGATGTTTGTTTAATTATGTTTTGTTAATTGTTTTTCTATTTAAACATAATTATCTAAATTTTTATATATGATTTATCGAAAATCAATTTACAATTTAAAGACTCTAAAAAGTTGAAATTGCATAATCATTGATAAAATAGTTTTGAATTAAAAATAAATAAATTAAATTAAAAATTAAATTAAGTAATAGTCTATTTCATACTATATATGTTTGATGAAGTAATTTGTAACAGAAATAAAACAAACTAAAATACAAAGACACAATAACAGAATTATTTATCAAACTTATGTAATCATAATAATTTTTATGATGTAATTGATAATAATTATTTACTAAATATTTTAAACTCTATATTTCATCTAATTATTTATATGTAAAAATATAATATTTAAAAAAAATAAAAAAAATCATTCAATATACATAGTAAGAATAAATAAATAAAAAATAAAAAATCATTTAAATAAATATATATAAAATTTAAAATTTAATACTTTAAAACATTATATATATATATATATATATATATATATATATATATATATATGCTTTGTGTATATATATGCTTTGTGTATATCAAGAGAAAGGATTGTATTTGTAATTTATTATTTGTTACCTATGAAGATGCATCTTGATTGGTTGCATCCATTAACATTATGGATATATCATTCTAAGCCTCTTCGTCTTTTAGAATTTTCATATAAAAATGTTTTCCAACCACATACTTTAAAAAAAACAAAAAAGGTGCAAATCAACACTATAAATGTCTATTAATTTTAATTTTAATTTTAATTTTTCTTTTCATTTCAGTTATGACATGTTAATATAAAGGAAAATAAAATTTATGATTTATTTAGGTGTCGAGATAATGTTTTAATTGTAGAAATATTGAGTTAGGTTGAATCAAATATAAAACTATTAGAAAAGCAATTAGATGCACAACAATGATGTATATCAGAATATGTAAAAACGTTTTCATTTTATTCTTTTTAAATATATGTTTCTTTTTATTTTTATATATTTATTTTAAAATATATCAACTTTATTAAAATTAAATACATTCACTTTATTACAACTTTCCACCATTTTCAGATATCATTATAAAAACACCTCTCATCATAATAAAATAAAATATTTCCAACTAAAATAAAATTATATTAACATTCTACATCATAACTTTTTAACCTCAAAAATAAATTACAAATTTTTAATGTAAATATAAATGACTAATTAGAATCTCTTATAACGATGTTAGCTCCATCTAATTTCATGTTGACATTATCTTTGAAAATACACACCACAAAAGGTCTATTCGCTTACAATTTTAATATTCTAACAACTTTCAAACTCCATTAACAAGTATATAAATTTAGAGAAGTTTCATGACCTATGAAATCTAAGCTTAATTAGGTATCTCCACTAATAAGTGTGTAAAGTAATTAAAGGAAGTTTCATGAACTATAATAGTCCCAACAAATGTGTGTAAATAATTATTTTCCTATCTAAAGATTAAATTTTCTATATTATTTTTATGAGCGTGACTCTAGAGCTCTAAGATTATTATTTCAATAAGAGGTCTCTTTATTCAAGCTTGTTTCTTTAATTGTTTTATTGTCCTTGTCCTTGAAGAGACTATTGGATTTACTTTGGCTAATTTATTTTTAAATTAATTAGATGCTAATATGATTCACTTCGGCTAATTCATTTATCTTTAAATTTTCTAAGGGTTAATATTTTCAAATTATTTAATTATATATAAGTGTTTAAATTATACTATCATCATTTTTAATATTAATGTTTGAGTTAAATATTTATTTTAATTTTTTAATCAATTAAGATTTAATATTTTAATTATTAAAGTTTAATTATATAAAAATATTATTAAATATATATAATTTCTTAATTTCTTAAAAAAAGGGGTTCATGCTTTTCAAGACGTTACTTTCAGGAATGAATTCAAATATGAGACTTAAACATTTATATTGTCACAAAATTTAGGTTAATTTTATATTGGCACCTAATTGGATAGGGGCATTGAAATGAGGTTTCACATTCAGAGGTAGCCAGTTCGGGGAAATGGACCCCGAGACCTCTTACTTTCTGCTTCTTGCAATCATCCACTTGAGCTAGGTTATTGGGCTTCACAACTAATTTTTAGCATTAATGTTTGTACAATATATTTATTTTAAAATATTTCCTATTTACTTTATTTGTTTTGGCTAGAAAAAGAGTAAAAAATATTCTTCCAAGTTTAAAGGTGTGAAACATCTGGCTAAATGTTGGCTTGATGCAATAGAGCTATAATGGTTATAAACCTTATAAAATTTATGACCATATCAACCCTCTTAAAATGTTTGTTGTGAATTAAATTCCATTTAATAATAACAAATCTATATTGATTTGATGATATTTGGGTATACACATCCTGTGTCTCTATCCTCACAATCACTTCAACCAAACAACTCCTCAAACACTACTAAGAAATCTCTGGCAAGGAAAATGTGGTCAACACAATAAAGTAGATCAAAAGGGCACTTCAATCACATACGTCAATCTTAATTTGACAAGTTTTAGAGATTCACTTAATAAATAGCTCTAAAAGTTTAAATTTTTCCCATTATTTTAATAACTTTGAGGCATTCCTATTCTTTTCATTAAGGTTTCTTCATTGTAATTTGGTCATTACTTATTTTCTTTATGAGTAATTAGTTATTCCTTATAACTACAATGTTCTATTATTTTCCTCTCTTATTCACAAGGTTTTACCTCATGATGATGTTATTCCTCTCTTCTATTCTCTCTTTACTTTCTTACATTTCTTGGATAGACACGGATACCATGTTATTCATGCTATTAGTTTTGGAGGGAGGGATTATACCATCCATTTTGATTTAACCTAGAGTTAGTCCTTGCTTCACTATCCAATGAAATCATATTGTTTTATATATTAGTAAATATGTAAATATTTAAGAAAAGAGAGCTGCAAGTGTTCTAATTGGAGGTATAAAATAATATTATTTCATACAATTTGATTAGAAAACACATTTGCATGTTATGAGCTAATTAACAACAATCAATACAATGGCCACATCAAAATTCAGGTGTTTTTAATGCCTACATAACTGTAGGTAGTGCACATTTATTTTAATAAAGACACTTTTTATAGATATACACTATGAATATTTAAAACTATCAATGAATCATTATCATGACATGAGATAGAATAGATGTTTTATAAGTCATTCACTAAATTATGTCAATTACCTAAATGGAAAACCAAATTTGGTATCTAGACAATTTGAGATTGCCTATGCTAGAATATATTTTGAAGAGGATCCTCTCGCACTCAAAAATCTCAAGGCCAAAAGTAATAATAAAAAATAAAGCATCTCAAGAATCATGATGGCATGTTTAGAGGCTCAGGTTGATCACATGGCAACAACTATGTTTGATCATTGTGCATAATGTCGTGAGATTGAGATTGGTGATTAATGGCATTGATACTATATGATTATAGTTGATGTGCACTATCATTCAATCTACTTCCACCACAATGCCAAAAAAACATTGTCATTATTTTGTCTTCAAAAGTATTTTTTCTTTCCTTCTCTACCCATGAATTGTCCTAGCTTATTACCTATGCATTGCATGATTTTTGTAAATTGTCAAGTTTTTCCACTGAAGAGAGTGAAAAAATTCATTCCATATTGTATTATAACAATAATAAACTTAATGGGTCCTCCTCTATAGAGGAGACAAACAAGATATTTATAGATGTAGACACAATGTATGAGAAGGGCTCTAATTTAGAGGTATTTCTATGGCCCAAAGTTGTGATAACCCTTTGCAAGAAGGAAAAAGAGGAGGATTTCATGGCCATCAAGGGCTCTAAGATACCTCAAAGGCACAAAAAGTGGGCAAAATTTATCCAGAGGAACTTACTTGTGAGTCCATCCTGCAACTTATATCATTTATTTTTAGCTATTTTTTTCAATAACAGGGCATGATGTGTTGAAAGATTGAAACCACTATCATTTTTTAAAAAGGGTTTCTTTAGTTTGAGTTTCCAATGATTTGAAATTATTTTTTCACCTTCAAGGTATGGATAATTTAACTATTTTATTGGATTGTAAGACCTGAGAAAATATGTTTTTCAATAGATTTCTCCAATTTGAGTTTTCAATGATTTGACATATTTTTTTCTTCTTGTGGGTATGGATAAGGTGTTGTGGTTTAACTAGAGTTACTATTTTAATTTTTTATCTTTTTACTATTATTGTTTTACTCAACCTAATGGTGATATCCAAATCCCTAGGACATTATCCACTTATTATAATTCTCCCCCATTGACATCACTAAAAAGAAACATTTTGAGGTATAGTGTCAAAGACTTTGTAGTAGCTCTATGTAATAGATCAAGTATTTGAAGATTCCAATATTATCTTCCTACTAATATATATCCATGAAAATATATCATAGCTTCACCAAGTCCATTAACTCTTGAAATACCAAGCCGAATTTCTCAAAGTCTAAAACTATTGGAACACATAACAAACCAAGTCTGTCAAAAATCAATCTTTGCCCTAAAGGACATTGAATACATATTATGACATGTTAGAGAAGAATATGAATAGAGGTGTGAATAGGGTTAGTATATCCATCATGCATTAATATAAGCAAATATATGATATATATATCAAAATTTGGAAGCATGTGATCTATTTGACAAAATGTCTCATCCAAATGATAAGGCATGCTAAATGCAACTGAACTACTTGACAAAATATCTCAATTTTTTTTTTTATTAAAAATATTAAATCCATGAGAAACATACCCAAACCAAAAAAAATGAGAAAAATAGAATTTACATATTCTGATAGCTATATTTACAAAATTTGAAGTGTACAACAAGCACATGATCTGTTTTAGAAAAATATCACAAACACGAATTGTTTGAATTTTTTTTTCTTAAAGTAATGTTGTTCCACAATATGATATTATTATGTTTCATGATATTAGATGATCAAAAACCAAAAGTCTCCATAGCTTCAAGATTGTATTGGTTCACATTCTCTTTCAACAGTTATGTGTCACAAATAGTCTAGAGAAATTATATTTTATTATTTTATCTATTATATTTTTGTCATTTTTTTAATGCAAAATGTGGTAGCATACATACGTGCATATCAAAGGTGTAACTATTCATGTCTTTGTAGTAGTGAAAGGCATTTAAATCAATTATAATAACATATTTTCTTCCAAAAAAGCAACTCAAAATTGAAGCACTATTTATTCCCTATATAACATGTTGTCCTTTCTATGTTTTAAATATGTATTTACTTAGATTGTAGTATGATAAGTGAGAAAGTCCTTGGAGATTGAAACACTATACATAGGAGTTAAATCTGGTTCCAATTTTTATTTATAATTATTGACCAAACAGTATGCTATAATTACACCTGCCTACATGTAGGATTGTTGAAGAATTGGTACTTGCATATAAGGTATCATGGGCAAGAAAATTGGGCTCTGATATTCATAATGAAGTTGTTTAAGTCTTGGAACTTCTTAAATTGTGAGCATTCTCTAACATAAGATGTAAGAGGTTGTTTGTTGTGATTTCACTTCACATTGATGAAGAATTATATGCATCTTTTCTTAGTTTTGTTTATGTTTCCATGGTGGGTTTTTGTTTTTTATATTTTTTATTTGAGTGTACATGTAAGCAATATCATATTCTCTACTATTCACTAGCTTCTCCTAATGTATTACCTTTATTTGGTACTCCTTGATGGTTTTGTCTAATCGTAAGAAAACATTTTTATGATTGATTGTATAGAAATATACTTCAATGAGGTTTACTTTTGAATATATAAATGGATTGAAGTGATAAACATCAACTGATCTAATTGTCAGTAGCTTTGACAAGAATTAAAAACAACCAATGCTGATGATCTTTCTACTTTTAAGATTTTTAATCGATCAACTATAACAAACCTCCTTGTATAATTTTTCATATGGTTACATTGTATATTGCAAATTAATTCATATACATTTAATGTCTCTTTTTTTTTCTAATAAATGCTTTAAAGGATGTTGCTTAACTTTTGATTTGTTTATAACAAATGCATATATGTTATATGGAGAGTATGTAATAAATACATGGTTTGAGAAGTGATTCAAGAGTATTATGATTAATTGTGCAAATTCTCTATTGTTCACTAGCTTCTCCTAATGTATTAATTTTATTTGGTACTTACTAATGGTTTTGTTTGATGGTAAGAGAACATTTTTATGATTGATTGTATAAAAATATACTTGAATGAGGTTTACATTTGAATATATTAATGGATTGAACTGATGAGCATCAATTAATCTAATTGTAGGTAACTTTGGCAGGGAAGAACAAACGACCAAAGTTGATGATCTTGCTACTCTTAAGATTTTTCATCCATCAACTATAAAAAACCTCCATATATAATTTTTCATATGGTTTCATTGTATATTGAATATTAATTCCTATACATATTGTGTCTCTCCATTTTTTTAATAAATGCTTTAAAATATGTTGATTGAATTTTGCTTTGTCTATAACAAATGCATATCAACTATATGGAGAATGTGAAATAAATATGAGGTTCGAGAAGTGATTCAAGAGTATTATGATTAATTGTTCATTTCAATAATTTTTAACTTAAGGATATGTGTCTAATTATTGTAGTGACATTGAATTAAGAACAAAAACATTGTGATCAGAATCCTGTAAATTCATTTATGGGTGTTTCAATATATATTTGGTGTTATTAAGATTGTGGATATTGAGGTTAAATAATGGTAAATGTTTGTTATATGCACTAATATATATCTATTGATAAGATTATGGTATGAAAATTATCTTTATTTTTTTCTTGTATAAACATTAAGATTAGACATCGATTTAAAATATTTTCTTTTTCATTAAAGATATAAATCATTTTAGATAAAACATTTTTGTTATGGAGGTATCTATCCTCAATACTTGTTAATGTATAATTCAAACACATGGATGATCTATAGTAACAAAGAAACTTGATTGGCTGTAGGATTGTATCTCACCGGGTCTAATTTATCTATTTATTTATAAGAAGTCTTATGTAATATCTAGATTGTGTTACAAGTCCTAAATAAAACATTCATACAATGATGAAGGATATCACAAAAGTGTCTATGCCAATGATAAATTTGAGTACTTATATTCACACAAAACATGAAACATATAATATACTTATGTTGTAGGAAAAGTACTGGGTTGATTTCTAAGATCATTCTACAAACATACAAATCCTTCTCTAGAAACTGATTCAAGCTTCCTTCCATAATAGTCACTACTATGGGTTTTAGACTAAAGAGTATGTTTATTCTCATTACTTGGTTTATGACACTTTATGAGGTGACCTGTGTAATGAATTTGGAATAATGCCTGCATCCTAAAACTACAACACTGGTTATGCTTCCTTTTGTGGGAATAAACTATAGTTGCATCTGTTGAGAGTGGAACTGATGACTTCATATTGTCCCTATACCACATGGATTTGCACTTCTGTCCATCAAGGTGGGTCACAGATTTATGCAATTGATGGGTTAGGATTTGCTTCATTTCATATGCATTTCTACCTAAGAACAATAGCTACACTACAATCAAATATCTTAAACAGTTCGAACTCCCTGCAAAGACATGATGCTTTGTGCCCTTATTCTTCTTGTGTTTCTTTTTTACTTTCTCACACTTCCTAGATAGACACATAAAACATGTTGAAATTTTTCTATACTCTGATAGTAGAATAAATGAAGATGACTTTTAAAATGCAAAATAAAGGGAACATTTATTCTACCTAGACAACCACTTGAATCAAAATGAAGAATTTGTCTATCCACACCAAGAATTAGGAATGGGAAAATATATAACACACTTTCCCAGTCTCATTTACAAAAGGCAAGGTAAAGTTCAACACTATGGTTACTCTAATGTATTGTTTTGAAAAAAAATCCAACATTCTTGTCTCTCTATTTACCCTCTATCTCTTGAATTGATATTTATTTTTCTATGTTATACACATTTTGAAACAAAAAATGAATGATTAATTTAGCATCACCTCTAATTTGTGTTTTTTTGAGAGGTATAACTTGAATAACATTCCTCCAATATCTTTTTAATCCTGAAACTCTTGAAAATAATACTTATAATTAGGACATGCTCTTTGTATAAGTTTGTTATAAAAAATCTAGTTGTATTTTTTTTCGTAGTTATAAAATAGCGCTTAAGATGTCACTTATCAATTTAGAAAATATGCAACTATTTTTCCATTCATCATGTGCATAGAGAAAAATACCATGAAAAAATTATGAATGGAGAGTCTAGCTAGTAGAGACTTATGTTCGTATATTCACATATTGTATGACAAGTGCATGATTTGTAAAAGTGTAAAAGTTTACTAGATGCTCACCAAGCATAAGTTTTTTAGGTTTGTAGCTAATTTTTAGTAACTATGGTGCTCGTTGTAGGATTTTTTTCATATTTTTCAAGGCAAAATGCTTGATACATACTTCAAGCCTAACATTATTCATTTTGTTCTTTTCACGATGCAATGAATTTAATGAAGTTTCAATGAAATCATGAATGTGAAGTGATTGTTCACCACCGGCATATACATTCACATTCAAATTCACATTTCCTAATGTTTTTTCACAAGAATCATGTAGAACTAAATATCATTCAATTTATCCACCAAAGTCATAGATAGGCTATATTTGGTGAATTTGCTGTTAGTTGTAGCTTGCCAGCTGCTTCACTTAATATGTTGTGTTATTTATCTTTCCATTTTAAGCATGTTTTTGGCAAAAATGTCTCTGCACACGTAGATGACCTATAATAGCAGTGGACAATTATGTCTGATAGTTAAAATAAACTATTAAAATAAATGATAATGCGACCTCCAAATTTATCAGGGTTATAACATTGTCTTATTTTGTTTTTTCACAAATTTAGATGCTGATTTATTTTTTAATGAAATATATTTATACATTAATAAAATATATAATATATAAATTATTCACAAAAAATAGGTGGTATGGAAGCACGTCTCGAGTTAAACTAGGTCAAGCTTAGGAACAAGTCACTACAGAAACAAAAATAACACTAGGTCCTATCTAGGAATGAGTCATCATAATATCATAAATAATAAGAGAAGCATAATTAAGCTGCCAGTGCAAGGTCAAAAAGAGGAGGATCCATATCATCTGAACCCCAATCCAAGCTAGTCAAATTATTGCCATTTGGAATTGGCTCCCAACCAAAATCCTAAATAGTGTCCTTATCATCTTCCTATTTCTGAGTAGGAGAAATAGCAAGAAAGAGCTTGGGGAACTTATCCATCATGTCTATCTGACCTTTAGGTGGCACCCCTCAAACATCTAAATGTAGAGGATCAGAATCACCCTAACCATCCTACCCAGTAGGGGATACGCCCTCGCTTCTATCCAAAAGAAGATAAGCGTTGATACAAATTACCACTATGAGAGCAATGTTGAGACTGGCTGCATCGATGACCACCTCTAGGAGGTGGATTAACATTTCTTCCAACAATTCTATTATCCCTAGGCAAAGAAGGAAGAATCCATGCCATAACACAAGGAACATCTCCCCAATCAGTAAGAAGGTCCTAAAGATGGCCAAGATCTATGGAAACTTTATTTGCCTATACTTGAATGTGTAAAAACATATTGAAAATAATGGAAGATTTACTAAAAGAAGAATAATTACAATTTGAAGAAACATTGATAAAAACCGCATTATTTATTTCTTTCCATAACCAAAATAGAATCTCCACTCTGAAAGTATGCCATATTTAGGTATATTTAAAAGGCAAGGTGGGTTTATCTCCAAGAAGGATATGTTGCTAGTGAAAAAACTTGGACTGAAAAGGCTTAAAAAATTCATGAATCCACATCCAAACCCATTGGGATTTGGAGTAGTGCCAAAAAAGATGAGGGGGTATTTCTAGATGGCCACATAAAAGACATTTGGAAAGGGAAACTCCTATATGCACAAGACATCTACCTATAGGCAAGCCTTGATACAAAACACACCAAGAGAAGTGAGCTAACTTAGGATTTAAGGAAGCCTCCTAGATAATATGAAAATGGAAGCACTAGGTATGAAATGAAGAATGAATATCCCAGTGAGAGTTAAGCTTTTCCATCATAAGCATATGGGGAGTAAGCCACCCATAGCCAAGTCTGGGAGTGTAATTATGAAATGGAGTTTCAACATATCATTTCTAGTCCTTCCACCAAGGATGACCAAAAATAATAGAGATTTTGTGAAGCATTGAAGGTGGAACATTATTAATATTTTCTTTGTAAGACTCTCTATCAAAGTTGGCTAATCGTAATTTGGTTTTCACCTCCTCCCAAGATATCCAAGAGAGAGACTACTTACAAAAGATGTCTTGGATAATATGAATGCCTCTACAAAACAAATTGAGAACATTGATCCAAGGAAGCTTAGCCAGAGGGAATTCATTGAAATTGATACTAGGTAACCACCATAATGAATGTGAGTTAATGGACAACCCATCTCAAAATCCTAAGCCATTCCAGAGAAGCCATTGTTTGATCTTTTCCCATGATTTCTAGATATTTTTAGCAATAAAGGACCTTGAAATTTGAACAAGGGTTTCGATGATGAGAAGATTGGAGAAGCCAAGTCCTTTATAGGATTTTTTGCCTTTAGGAAGGCCTAAATAAATGTAATGCCAAAAAAATACCTTCCAAGCTTCCTTGCCTTCAATCGCCCACACAATCCATTTGGCACATAAAGTAACTCTTTTACGAGCTATGACAATGAGACCCATATCTTCAACATCCCACATGAGGTAACAACATTCCCAAGTAACCTTGTGGAAGCCATGGCCATGTGAAGGATTGTTCCAAATAAAGTCCCTAAGAAGCTTTTCAAGTTTTTGGTAAGAATTCTTGGAAGGCATCCATCATGAAGAGTAGTAAACATAGGTGTTTACAAGCACTTTCAAGAATGTCTAAACTTTCACTGATAAAGATAAGGGCTTAGTCACCCAATACTCTAGCTTTTTTGTTACTCTGTCAACAACATATTACCACAACATGGGCATAGAAGCATCAAAAGCAAAATGGATGCCAAGAAACTTGAAGATTTAATCATGTTGGATCTAGGCCCACCCATACTTGGTAGTAGGGTAAATTTTAGTGGTAAATATTTGTTAATTCATGAATATTCCAATTTTTGGATTTTGGTTTTGGAGATTTTAAAGGTTCGACGGATGGGACCGGCTCACCAAAATTTTAAGGATATAAATTAGTTTTGGGGTCGTCTCACCAAATGTTTACAACATTATCTTAGAAAATAGTTTAATTTGAAACACACATACACACATATATAAACACATATAATATACCTCATGTCCCTGATATCAAACAAGACAACTAGTAGTACCTAAACTAAAGAACTAAATGGTGACAATGAATAATGAATTCCAATAGTGCTTATTAGAGAAGCCACATGATAGTGTCGAATGACAACACCTCCAAATCCTAATATTATCAAACAAAAGTGTTGAATGACACTATTGAATGAAATTACCAAATGATAGACTGAATGATAGTGTCAAATCGAACTTCAAGAACATTCACTAGGGTTAAATCTTAAGGGCATGTGAATAAGAAAGGAAAACAAAAAAATAAAAGACTATATTCCCAAACTCTACTAGGACTAGGTGGAAAATAATAAGGAAACAATAGTTTAAAACCTTAAAAACATAACCATTAAATATACCTCACTAGTTGAAGGATACTGAAGTGACTTTCAATGGAATGTATAAACAAAACACCGCATGTGCACCTTTACATTTGCCTGGGTATCGTATAGAAATAACAAGTTCACATTTTGTTAAAGGAGAAATTTATGAATATGAAGAGAAATCAAATTTAAAAGGGGTTTATAAATGGAATTTATATTCCATGTGTTAGTAGTAAGAAAAAATAATGGTGCGTATTCTACAAGTATTATATTTATTTTAAAAACAAACTGATACAAAAAAGATTAAATCAGGGATTGGTGAAATTGCCTCTGGTAACCATGTCATGGATCCATTGGATAACTTCATAATGCATTCAAAATCATATGATATATTTTAAAAAATGGTTAATAATTTATATTTTGAAGATATGGGGCATGATTTAGATGATAGGGATAACGAATAACAAGAGATGACAATTGAACAATGATCAAATAATAAAAAAAGATAAAACCCTTGATGACATAAAGATTGAACTGTTACATGGAATTCATAATTAGGATCAATCTATATGGTGGTTTCTAATCTCAAATTTAATGCAATAGTTCAATCTTTATGTTACCAAGGGTTTCATCCTTTTTATTGTCTGATCGTTGTTCAACTATCATCTCTTGTTGTTCTTTATCTTTGTCATCTAAATGGTGCTCGACAGCTTCACAATAGGCATTCTTGACTATTTTTTTAACTAACCCATATGATTTTAGAGCTATCCAATGGATTCATGACATTAGTTACTAGAGGTAGCTTCACTAATTCCTAATTTAATCTTTTTTGTATCAACTTGTCTAAAATAATGGCAATAGTCGTAGAGGTGGCACCATCATTTTTTATAACTCTTAACACATGGAATATGAATTCTACTTATGAACCCCTTGTAAATTTTATTTCTCTTCATATTCAGAAAGATCTATTTGAACAATGTGAACTTCTTATTTCTGTAGGATATAGCCAGGGTAATATATAGTAAGGTGTCAAGACATAAAATTGCATTTTCAAATCCAATCATTATACCATGTACGCATCTGGCAGTGGCTGGTATATGGTCTTCAAATTACATGGTCTTGGAATTGTGGCAAGTTATTCAAAAACATATTTTATTACTATGGTCAATGGTGAATTGTTGCAGGTGGGGCTGAGGCAGGACAAAGAATCAAATTCACCAAATGAGGGTTGAGGGCATATTTATAGGATGCCTAGAGGTGATTGGGAAATGAAGCAAAAAATTGGCCACTAATAACCCTTCAGCTTGGCCACAACTGTCTAATAGAGCTAATCAGCTCAGTCATCTGATAAAGCCATTTGGTAGAGCCTTTTGGCATGACCATTTGATGCAGTCATTCAGCATGACCGTTTAGTGAAACCATTTAGTAGAGCCATTTGGCATAGCTCTCAGCATGTTGTTCAGTACCACCATCAATGCAACCATTTGATAAAACCCTTTGGCATCATTGTCGATAGATCTATTTAGTAGAGCCATATGGTGCAGCCATTAGTAGAACTCTTTGACATAGACTTTTGGTTGAGTTATTAGGTTGAGATATTAGATAGATCCTTTCAATAGATGCCTTCAGTGTAGCTAGATAGTTGCATGGAAAACTTAAAAAAAAAGAAACTTTTAAACCTGTCAATTTACCAAGGTTGTGAATTAGATTCAATTAAACAAATCTAAGGGGGTTTCAGATATGGGCTCTTAAAATTTACCCTACTTGGTAGCCCACCTTGGTAGGAAAGGTATTACTACCTATAGCATAAAGTGTTGTGACATTGCATGCTTGATCCAGAGGCAAGGCAAAAGGTATTGAGACACTACAAAGCATTGTCCACATTGTCTTCAATAATAGTTAGGAAATAATCATCAACAAAGTGGCCATTCAGTAATTGTATATCTTCTTGAGGGTTTTCTTTTTTAGAGGGAGATAGATTCTTTTGACAAGGCCCCTATCTTTGACATTGATAAGAAGATATCCAAAACCCACTGTTACAAGCATATATAGGGTAGGTACTAAGGGGCATCCTTTGCAAATAGACAAAAATAAACCAAATTATTTTGAGGTGACTCCATTAATAATAGAGAGGATAACTGAGGCATTTGAAAAAAGCATCTAGATGGTTTGAAATTTAGACCAAAGCCCAAGGCTTTAAGCATGGCCAAGATGAAAAGCCACTCAATACGATCATAAGATTTTTTGAAGTCAATTTTTATGAACATAGATTTTTTATTACATCTCCTAGCCCAGTCCATTCCTTCCCAAACAACAGTGATATTATCTAATATATACCTAATTTTGATGAATCATGTTTACTTAGGTCGAATGGTGTGCGAAAACAAGTTACACTATTAGAGTGCTAAAGCTTTAACAATTATTTTATAGGATTCATTCAGGATGGTGATCGGCTACCAATTATAGATCAACTTGGGATCCCCATGTTTAGGTATGAATTTAATGTTTCATTTATTTATATTATTCCTTAGATAATGTTTACAAAATGCCTCTTGATAGCCATGGTATAAGTCAGAACCCACAAGGTTCCAGAAGGATTTATAAAATTCATAAGCAAAGCCATCAATTCCTAGATATTTATCATTTTCCATATTAACCACTACCTCTCACAGATAATCCATAGTGAGGAGCCTATCACAAGCTACTGGCTAAGTGGGAGTGAGTTTGCAAGGCACCACTATGAGACATTGTTGAAGGGATATGTCATAGTCTTCAGGGGATGCTTGAGCTTTGAACACCTACTGATAATGGTGGATAAAGGCTTAAACAATCTACATATCTGATAATTTCCTACTATCATTAGAGATAGCCTAGATTTATTATTGTGATTTTTTAGCTCTAAACATTTGAAAGAACTCTTTGGAGGATTTGTTCCCTATCTTGAGCTTGTGAAGTATAGATTTGATTTGAGCTTCTTAGGCATTATATTTATCTACAATCTTGATGTAATGCCACAAATAAGATACTCTAACCTATAAGATCTCATTGAAGGGATCTTTTGCTAGGGCTAAAGTTGCATCACTAAGTTATAAGGAAGTAGTAGAGCAAGAGTGTCATTGAGTTTTAGTAAGTTGATGGCCATATGTTATTAGAAAGTGAAAAGTCCTTCTGATGGTGTCATTCGACAAGAGAATCTAACTAGAGTCTTGGGTTAGACGAGGATCTAGATTCCAAACTATAGAAATGTGAGCAACAATGGGCCCATACTTGAGCAAGGAAGTATTAAGGAAGAATTACATTTTATGAACCTAGGTTTCTTGAACTTCTATGACATTAAAAATTAAATGGGTAAGTAATAAAAAAGCCTAAAATCCAATAGAGCCTACACTAGAGGAGAAAAACCATTGTCAAAATAAAATTATGATTGAGTAGACATCATTGTTTGATCTAGGAATTTCATACTCCATTTGTAGGCCAGTAGATCAAGTTTGGGTCATAAAGTCCCCATTTAGTGCACATATAATACCATGCCTCCCTTTCACCAATTGCCAATGCATTAGTAGGTGGTCTGCATTGTCATTGGGAGATGCAACCATATTAAAGTCACCACAAATAACCCAATTAGCATCAGGGAGATCCTCCACAATCCATCACCATAAATGAGTATGCTCAATGGCATAATTCAAAGCATAAATATTAATAAACCCAAAATAATGGCTTTCAATGTTGAAAAGGGCCCAAATTAACTAGTTGGTGGGGTCCACTCCAGATTGCACTAAGTATGTCTGCCACCTTAGAGAAATGAATGTGATCACACCACCACATCCTGCCTCATGATTACTATGTATATTAATATTATCATGATAGATAGAGTTACTGACCACTGTCAATAAAAAATATACCACCTTCATTTCTTATAGATAAAGAATATCCATCTTAGGAAACTTTTTTCTGAAATCATGCACAATAAACTTGGATTTTAGGTTTGTAAGACCCTAAACATTCCATGAAAATAAAATCATAGATGATGGGTGTAAAGAGACACATCCTTAGAATATAGGCCTTCTAAGGCATCATAATGATTATGTAAAAAATGGCCACTATCGGTATTTAAAAAAAATCCAATTTTGCTTATTTTCTCATAGCATATTCAACCTGATACTCTCCTTCCTCCAACTCTTTGCACCTCCTAGGAGGGATACGAGAGTGTTTGGGTGTATCCCACCAATCAAAAATTGGTAGAGAGGTTGGTTGTGAGTCTAAAAAAATAGAAGAAATGAGTTTAGAAGCCCTTAGACCATGAGATAGAACATTGGATACAAGAGGGGTGTTATAGACCCTATGTTTTTCTATTACTTTCAGAGCTTCAGCATGTGATTGAGAAGATTCTTTCTTAGTAGGAGTCAATCTTGTGGGCCATTACTTGTTGATGGCTTACCTCCTTTAGGATTTTATCTATTTGATTTCATGACTTTAATGTGGTTTTTCTTCTTCCATACCATAGTCCATCCATCCTCAAATGGATTTTTCTATATTACAAAGAGGACTTAAGAGGAGAGGTTGATCTATCAGGCACATTTTTACATGCTAACTGAAAGGGACAGTCTCAAATTTTATGGTCGATGTCTTGTCATTTAAAGCAAGTATTGGGAAAATTAATATAAATAAACTATTGGGAGTGTCTCACATCCCCAAATTGAATCTCCATAAACTCTTTAAGGTCTTGGGAAAGGTTTACCTTGACACAAACCCACTTCTATGGCCTAGCAGAGTAGAACCTATTTTTTTCATGGTAAATAACCCAACCCATGGAAGAAGCAATTTTATGAAAAAAATTCTAATAGGGGAGTGAGAGACCTAAGAATTCTACCCAAATCGAGACCTTGAGAGTAGTGTGCTTAGAGATTATAATTTCTTGTTTTCAAAGAGAGAGAACCATGAGCAAGTTCCTAACATACCATGTGGTTGAGTTATGGAGAATACCTCTTGCATTGATGTAAAAAATATAGGCCATCTTTAAGAGGCCATAAATTTTGATCCGTAGCTCTATTTGAGCTCTTCCACATGCAAAAATGATCATATCAAAAATTTTGTTGCTTCCCTAAGCCTCTCTTTCCACTTAAAGGTATTTAAAAAAATATTAGAGGCTAAATGAGACCATTTAAGAGTCCAAAATTACAATTTAATATTTTTTTGGATTTTAGTTTTAAACAAATTCTATATTTTTATGACCGGATGTGATATTCAGTTTAAATTCATCATGTAGGCTAATTTAAGTGTTAAAATATTTTTAGAGTTGCACGCACTTGCATACGATACTAAAAATAGTAGCTACTAAAATAGAAGTTTTTTTTAGGTTTTAGTTTTTTATTAAATTTTTGTATGTCAACTCTAATTTTGAATTAAGACTTATTTATGCATGATATTGATTTTTTTTAGGTAATCAATACAAATTAATTATGAGTTATTATTTCAGATCTTGGCTATTATAATTTTTTATCTTGATAGCAAATTTGGTTCATTATCTGGTCTCAAATCAAAGTTAAATCTTAGAGTAATAAATAGTGAGAAAATGAGGATGTATTATGTAGATGAACTAGATTATACAAGAGCTACAGAGGTAAATTCAATAATTAACATAGGTTATCACCAATCATAGAAGAAGACAAAGTGGTGATGAAGATGAGGAAGACAAATATCATGATGAATAAATTCTATAGGTAAAAGAACAATAAGATCAACCATCATCAATGGAAAAGAGGATGGTTTAGGATTTAGAATGAATAAATGAAGGAATCAAAGTTGATGTTCTAGATTATAAAAGTAGCTTAAAACTAAAGAAGTTGAAACATTAGATAAATAGCATGGAAAATTTCTTCGAGTACAAGACAATGAGAAAAGATAAGAATGTAAAGTTTACATGCACAAAATTAAAAGGTCATGCAATGACTTGGTGGAATCAACTGCACAAAGAGAGACAGAGAAAAGGTAAAGACAAGATTAATTCATGGAAAAAGATGGAGAAGAAGCTGAGGGAGAATTTTTTCCTATATAATATACACAAACCCTATATAAAAGATTTCAAAATTTGAGATAAAAGGATCACAATATACAAGAGTATACAGATAAGTTTTATAATATTTTTATATGAGTGGAGCATGATGAAGAATAAGAGAAAATGACTATATGGTACATAAATAGTTTGTAATTTAATATTTAAGATGAATTAAGAATTCATAAAATACTTATCATGGAAGAGGCTTATCAATTAGCTTTGAAGGCAGAAAAAAATAGACAAAATTTTAGAAGAATGTCTCTTGGTTCAAAAAGAGGTGGATCCCCTCCAATAAGGGGACAAGGTAGATTTAATAACACCAAAAGTGGGTCTAATACTAATAGAGGTGAATAATCATGTGGTGTAGAAAGGAAATATGAGAATAGATAAGAGTTTCAATACCAATAATGAGGAAGAGGGTTTTAGAGAGGATGATGTTTTGGTGGTGCTAGAGGATGGTTCCTGAATTAGTACAGATCTTGTGTTTGTTATAGATGTGGAGAAGAAGGGTACAAGGTATTTGCATTTTTGTATTATCAATATCAAGAAAGGAGGTAAGATGCTCATCTAAAAGTGAATCTAGTTGAGGTTGAGATAGAAGAGCAAAATATTGAAATTGTACTAGTAGATGTTGGAAAGAATCTCATGATGAGAAGAACAATGATCATTCTAAAGAAGGAACAAGTACAAAATAAAGAAAGTGGTGGTGCATGGCTATGATCAAACACTTTTTGTACAAGATGTACTTCAGGTGGAAAGGTATGCAAAGTAATTATAGATAGTGATAGTTGTAAAAATATAGTTTCTAAAGAAATGATAGAGTAACTAAATTTATAATGTGAAAAGTATCTTAATCGTTATCAGATTTCATGGTTTAAGAAAGGAAATGAGGTTACAGTAGATAAAAGGTGCTTAATCAAATTTTCTATAGAAAAAACTTATAATGATGAAATATAGTGTGATGTTATTTTAACGGATGCATGCCATGTGTTATTGGGGGAGACTGTGGTAATTTGATAGGAAAGTAATTCATGATGGATCAAAGAATACATATACTTTTTGGAAAGGTGGTACAGAGATAGTTTTGTTACCTCTTAAAAATGAAGAGAAGAAAGAAAGCATGCTCTTTACTAGAGAATTTATACAAAATATGAAGGTGACAAGTTATTGTTATGTTTTAGTAGCAAAGAACGAAAACATAAAAATAGTGCAAATAACAACATAAGTAGAAATACTATTAAAATAATATGCAGATGTTATGTCTAATGAGTTATCAGATGGTTTACCATTGAAAAGAGATATTCAACATCATATAGATTTGATTTCAGGATCAACTCTACCGAATCAAGTAGATTATAGGTTGAGTCCAACAAAACATGAAAAATTAAATAATTAGATTATTAAATTATTAAAGAAGAAGTTAATAAGGGAAAGTATGAGTCCATATGCAACCCCAGTGTTTCTAACTCTAAAGAAATATGGAGGATAGAGAATGTGCATGGATAGTATAATAAAATATTTTACCAAGATTGATTTAAGAAGTGTTTATTATTATATTCAAATTTGTGAAGAAGATGAGTGGAAAACTATCTTCAAAACTAGAGATGGATTATATGAGTGGATGGTGATGCCCTTTGGATTATTCAATGCACCTAGCATATTTATGAGGATGATGAGTACAATATTTTGAGAATATATTGATAAATTTTTGGTTGTTTATTTTGATGATATTTTGATATTCAGTAAGACTAAATAATAACACTTACAAAATCTAAGAAAGTATTGGATTTGTTAAAAAAGGAGAAGTTGTATGCAAATTTGAAGTAGTGTAGGTTTATACAAAATAGTATGATATTTTTGGGATTTGTAGTTTCAATAGATGGTGTGAGAATGGATGAAGAAAAGATAAATGCAATTATTGAGTGGTTTATTCAAAAAAACATTATAGAGGTTAGAAGTTTCCATGGTTTAACAAATTTTTACAAAAAAATTATTAAAAAATTTAGTAGTATTGTGGCACCAATAATAGATTGCATGAGAGGGAAGATATTTACATGAACTAGAGTAGCCATAAAAAGATTTGAATTTTTAAAGAATAAGATTACTGAAAGATCAATTTTAACATTACTAGATATTAAAAAAGTGTTTGAGGTTGATTGTGATGTTTCATATATGAGGATTGGTGTTGTGTTGAGTCAAGAAGGAAAACCAATAACATATTTCAATGAAAAATTGAATGAGATAAGAAAAAAGTATTCTACCTATCATGTTAAACTTTATGAAATTATATAAACATTAAGACATTAGATGCATTACCTGGTGCCTAAAGAGTTTATCCTATTTATATATCATGAGGCTTTGAAGTATGTGAATACACAAAAGAAGTTGAATAGTAGGCATGCAAAGTGGGTTTCTTACTTTTAGAGGTATACTTTTGTGTTGAAATAAAATTTAAAAAAATAAAATCAAGTCGCTGATGCATTGAGTAGGAGAGCAACATTATTAACTACTATGATGAGTGAAGTAGTTGGATTTGAAGTTATCAAAGAATTATATAATATTAATCTATATTTTGGCAAGGTAGTTGAATAGTGAAGGAATCCAATAATAGGTGGGATAGATATTATTCATGGTAAGTATCTTATACAAGAAATCTATTTTTTTAAAAGGAAACAATTATGCATCCTAGCTAGGTCTCTACGAGATAATATAATAAGAGAATTACATAGTGGAGGTTCAACAAGAAATGTTGGTAAGACAAAGACAATAGATTTGGTGGAGAAAAAATATTTTTGGTCAAATATGAAGAGAGATGTGATAAGGTATGTTTCTAGGTGTAGTTTATGTCAGGTGGCTAAAAGACATGCACAAAATACTAGATTATATATGTCATTATAGTTTCAAGATGACCATAGATAGATTTGAGTATGGATTTTTATGTTGGGATTACCAAAATCATAGAGAGGTAATGATTCAATTTTTATTATTGTAGATAGATTTTATAAAATGATTCATTTAATTTCATGTAAAAAAATCAATGATGCCATTAGAGTTTTAAAATTATTTTTAAAGGATATTGTGAGATTGCATGGTATTCCAAAATCTATTACTTCAGATAGGGACATAAAATTTTCAAGTCATTTTTAGAGGACTCTGTAGAATAAGATAGGTAATAAGTTACAATTCAATAGTACATATAATTCACAAAAAGATGGATAGATAGAAGTTGTGAATAGAAGCTTGGGAGATTTGTTGAGATGCATTGTGGGAGAGAAGCCCAAGTAATGGAACTTGGCTTTACATAAAATGAGTTTAGATATAATAGTTCACTTAATAGATAAAAATAAAAATCACTATTTCAAATTATTTATGATAGAAATTATGTGGATATTTTAGATTTGGTATAATTTTCAATTGGAGATCAAATTGGTGATGATGTAGAAGCATTTGCAGAGCATATGCAACAATTACAAGGAGTAAGAAGAAAGTTGCAGGAAAGTAATGAGACATATAAATCATCAACAGATGTTAGAAGAAGACCTAAGGTAATTGAAAGAGGTTTGGTAATGGTTTACTTGAGGAAAGAAAGATTTTGAAAAGACACATATAAATTGAAGTACAATAATATTGGTCCATGCAGAATTGTTAAGAAAATAAATGACAATGTTTATGAGGTGAGTTTATCATAAAATTTTGATATCTCTCTAGTATTTAATATTTTAGATTTATATGAATTCCATGGAGAAGATGGTAAAGGTGATGAAGATGAGTAAGTAAATTGACAGTAGCCAGTTTCAAAGAAGGAAAAGATAGTGTAGGTTTTGGATATGAGGATAATGAGCACAAGGCAAGGGAATTATAATAGGTATTTGGTATGATTGAAAGAATTGCAGCAAGAAGAAAACACTTGGATTACATAATGAGAGATAAAGAAGATTAACAAAAAAATGGTAGTAGTACAATCAGGACAAATCACATAAGTTGAGTTGTTTTCAACAAGAGGAGAATGATGCAGAAAAAATAGGTCAACTTTTGGAGGCGATAAATTTTGATCCATAGCTTTGTTTAAGTTCTTCCACATGCCAAAATGACCATATCAAAAATTTTGTTGCTGCCCTAAGCCACTCTTTCTGCTTAGAGGCATTTTAAAAAAAAATTCAGAAGCCAAATGAGACTAGTTGAGAGTCCATAATTGTAGTTTAATAATTTTTTTGATATTTTTTTTATTTTTAGAAATTGTATATTTTTATGACTGGACATGAACTTCAATTGAAATTAATTCTATAGGCTAATTTAGTGTTTAAAATATTTTAGAAGATTTTTAGAGATGCATGAACTTGCATGCGAGACTTACTAAAAATAACGGCTGTTAAAAATAGAAGTTTTTTTCAGGTTTTAGTTTTTTTTTAAAATTTTTGTATGTCAATTTGAATTCTGAGTTGAGGCTTATTTACACATGATCTTGCAATTGTTTCGGACAATCAATACGAATCAATTATGAGTTATTATTTAAGAACTTGGATATTGTAATTTTTGGTCTTGATAGTAAATTTAGTTCATTACGCATAGGAAGGATGGCAAAATGAAACAAAAAAAAAACCCTTGGTCATATTTTGGATGCTTTCAAGCGTTATGCCATGAGCAACCCAGTGGGTTTGAACTTAAGATCTAAGTATGCTTTTAGAAAGAATTTGACTGACAAAATATCCTATCAAACAAAATTTTTCTAACTATTGACAAGTAGAGTTAAACTCTGAATCGATAAAATAACATCAGATTTTGAAGAGTTACCTCGTGGTATACCTTCATTAAATATCAATGCTCCACTGTTTTCCTCCATAACTAAATCAACTGAGAGAGAATGAAGAGAAGTCATAAATATGCTAACCTCACTTGAAAATAAAAAACTCTAAAAGTCAATAAATACTAGTCTTATAAACAACATAACAAAAACTGCGGTATGCAGACAAACTAACTTAACACAAAATCAAAGGCAAACTCAATGACTAGATGCTGAATTTAATTTAGTTAAAAGATTACAAAAACATAATCATAAAATAAGTAGAAATCTATTGATTGGATCAAATTGTTGCGTAGACAACCGTTCAATGTCGAAAAGTGAGAATCCTAACTTAGTGTTTTCTTCTTTAAAAAAATGCGATTCTGCCATTTACTGTAAAGATTAATTATTTTTCTTAATGCAGAACTAAACAAACAAATTTTGTGGGTTTTGTTTTAAGTTTCAGCACAGGTATCGAAGTGCATTAATGCTAATGGGCTCATATTTTCTATTTCTTCAGAAAATGATTATATTTATTAAGCGGAAATGGTAGCTTCATGTTCAGAATGTATTTCTGTTAATGTTTTTGGGATAGTAGTTGCAAAAATGGAAGAGGCTAAAACAATCTTTTTTGGGCCAGTATTTAGTCAGTGAAGGATGTATTGCTACCCCATGCAGCCACACAGTATTGCATACTCAATTGTGGGATTCTATTCTAAATCTTTTATATTGACTTTATTAATATTTTGTCCTTTCTTGTAATGTGCAAATTATTTTGTAGTTAAAAAAAATTGGAAGTTTTAGGTTGAATTCGAACAATGTTTTTCTTCTTTGGATTTATAGGGAATCTCTCTTATTAAGGTGTTTTTTTTCGTTTTATTTTTCTCTTTTTCTTTTGCACTAAAATATTTTTTTAACTTAATAATAATAAATTATTAATTAAATAAAATTTAAATTTATTTTATATTTTTATTTATGAAAAATAATAATTTCGCAGGTCATAAATTCTTTGGTAACTATTTAGAAGTTGTTATGAATGGTAAACATAAAATTAACGAGCATTATTCACATTTCAAACTAAATTTATATTTCAAATCATATTAATTAATTCTTTATCTCTAAACTACATCATATTTATCCCAAGTCATTTTATGTTCATGTTAAATAGATTTTAATGAATTATAAAGTAGAATTACTTATAATATAAATATAAAAATTTGGTTTTAGCTTTACTTTTATATTTATCTTTCGTTTAAAGTGTTGCATATTAAAGTTAAGAGTTTCATCTATAGTAAAATTTTAGAATTCATGATTACTAAGTTTATATTATATTATTTTGTTCATACTCTCTTAATTTTTATTTTAATTATTAATGAAATATATTTAAAAGTTTTCAAGGATCAAATTTTAGAATTCTTTTACCTATCATGCCATAAATTGTGTTTCCTTTGTTCTAGTGTTGGACGGGTAGGCAAAGGCTATTTTTTAATTCTTTGTTGAACTTGGGTAAGGTTGGGTATGCTTTCTTTAATTTGGTGTGAAGCAAGGTTAGAATTTCAATTGGATATTTTGATGCAGAAAAAATAGGTTAATTTTTTGGAGGTCATAATTTTTGATCTGTAATTTTGTTTGAGTTCTTCCATGCATTAAAACAATTATATCAAAAAGGTTGTTGTTGTTCTAGACCATTTTATCGGCCTAGCGATGTTTTAGATATTTTTTGAAGGTCGTGCGTGATCATATGAGGGTTTGAAATTGTGATTTAATTATTATTTTCATTTTTTTTCTATTTTTAAAATCAAACATCAACTCTAGTTAAATTTCATCCCATAGTCTAATTATAGTGTTTAAGATATTTCGGGAGATTTTTGGGATATTTTGAGAGTTTTTAAAAATGGGATTTTTTTTTTAGATTTTAGTTTTTTTTTTTTCAAATTTTGCATATACAATCTAATTTAAGAGTTTGGGATTATTTAAGCATGTTTTGGGTTTATAATTAGTTCAAAAAATCAATATGAATCAATTCTGAGTATTGTTTCAAGATCTTGGTCTATTGGTAATTTTCTTGTTCTTGATAGTTTTTAGATTCATTATTTGGTATCAGAGCAAGTTTGAATCTTGGAGGAGTAAATAATGGTGAGAGTATGAGGAGGTGTTTCAAAAATGAACCAAACTATACAAGAGATGCAGAGGTAAGTTCAAAAATTAACAGAGGTTATCACCAATTAGCAGAGAAGACAAGGTGGTGATGAGGAAGACATATTGTGTTGAAGAAATTCAGCAAGAAGAAAAACAAGAGAAATCACTATCAATGGAAGAGAGTATGGTTAGGGTTTTACAAAGAATAAATGAAAAAATCAAGGATGATGTTCTAGATTTTAAAGATAGTTTAAAACTATAGGAGTTGATAGATTGGATAAATAGCATGGAAAATTTATTTGAGTGGAAGACTATGAGAGAAGACAAGAAAGTAAAGTTTGCATGGAAGAAATTGAAAGGTCATGCAATGATTTGGTGGGATCACCAACAAAAAGAGATAAAGAAAAGGTAAAGAGAAGATTAATTCATGGAAAAAAATGGAGAAGATGCTGAGGGAAAAATTTCTTCCTATGGATTATGCATAAATCTTATACATAATATTTTAAAATTTAAAGCAAAAAGATCACAGTATACAAGAGTATACAAATGATTTTTATAATATTTTCATACGAGTGGAGCATGATGGAACATAAGAGAAGATGGTTTCAAGGTATGTAAATGACTTAAATATTTTTATTCAAGATGAATTAAGCATGCATATAATACTTAACATGGAGGAGGTTATCAATTATCTTTGAAAGCAGAGGAAAAACAAAATAGATAGAAATTTAGAAGGATATCTACTGGTCCAAGAAGAGGTGAATCCCCTCCACTAAGGGGACAAGGTGGGTTTAATACCATCAGAGCTAGCTTTAATGACAATAAATGTGAACCGTCATGTGGTGCAGAAAGACAAGATGATAATAGATAAGGGTTTCAATACCAATAAAGAGGAAGAGGATTTTAGAGAGGATGAGGTTACGGTGATGCTAGAAGATGCTTTTTAAATCAACGCAGATCTTATGTCTATTATAAATGTGAAGAATAAAGACACATAGCATTTGAGTGTCCAAACTATCATGAACAAGAAAATTATCAATAGGCCAAGATTTTGAAACAATACTTATAATTGATTCATATTGATTGCTTGAAATAATTACAAACTCAAACCATGTTTAAGTAAACCTCAACTCAGAAATTAGAGTTTACATGTAAAATTTGAAGAAAACTAAAATCTAAAAACAAAATGCCTATTTTTAAAAACACTTGAACTATCTTTAAAATCTCTTGAAAAATTATAAACACTATAATTATACTATGGGATGAAATTTAACTAAAGTTGTATCCGGTTATAAAAATATATAATTTTTTAAAAAAGAAAAAACTTGAGAAAATAATTAAATCACAATTTCAAACCCTCAAATGATCATGTACGATGTTCAAAAAATATCCAAAACATTGTTATGCTGATAGAATGACCTAAGACAACAACCTTTTTGATACGATCATTTTGGTGCATGAAAGAAGAAGAATATTAATAAAGACAAATGATAGTGGTATAATTAGGCCAACTAGCAGGGGTTGAGTAGTTTTCAACTAGAGGAGAATGATGCATAAAAAATATGTCAACCTTTTAGAGGCCATAACTTTTGCCCTGTAACTCTGTTTGAGCTCTTCCATATGCCAAAATGACCGTATCAAAAAGGTTGTTACTGTCCTAGGCTATTTTATCAACCTAAAAATATTTTAAATATTTTTTGGAATCCATATGTGATCATCTAAGGGTATGAAATTATGATTTAATTATTTTTCAAGTTTTTTCTATTTTTTGAAATTGTATATTTTTATAACCAGATATCAACTTCAGTTGAATTTCATTCTATAGTCTAATTATAGTGTTTAGGATATTTTGAGATATTTTTGGGATATTTTAAGAGTTTTTAAAAATAGACATTTTTTTAAGATTTTAATTTTTTTCAAATTTTATATATAAACTCTAATTTATGAGTTGAGGCTTATTTAAATATAGTTTGGATTTGTAATTATTTCAAATAATCAATACGAATCAATTTTGAGTATTGTTTCAAAATATTGACCTATTAATAATTTTCTTGTTCTAAATAATTTTCAAATTCATTACATCTAATTTATCATTTATATTTATTTCAATATATTATTTACATGAATTTTCTTGCAATGCTCTTTCAATAATAATGTTAGTGTCTATATAAAAGCTATCTAATTAAACATTTTTTAATTAACATTAATTGAACATATATATAGCTTCTATGTATCTCCTATTATACGAATTTGACAATAGAAAAACGTAATACCATAACATGGACTAGCCATTTCGTTGCATTTATTGAATCAAAGCATCTCAACTTAACAAATGATTTACTTTCTCTCCTTAAACTATTAATATATCATTAACAATTCTTGGATTTGTAAAAACATACGTTAAAATATTAAGATCATCAATTATAAATACATTTATATTGAGTTAGATCTTATTTGATAAGTATAAATAATGGGATATGTTTTTCTTATGATATAGGGGAAAGTTGCTAATAGGTGAATAGTGTCAAATAATAAATAAAGGATATGGTTAAGCAATCGCTTATATTTGTATAATGCATCATTAATATATGTTTATAACACATTTTTTCAATTTTATCAAATAATATTTCAAATTAGTCAATCATATTATAATATATTTATATTTATTATATCAAAATTATTTTAAAACATATACTAATTAAAAGATCATTTGTTTTTAAATAAATGTTTAATATTTTATTTTAAATCAATTCAAAATATTACTTTTCTTTTAATTAAACTTTCCAAATAAAAATTATAAATAACAAAATTATAAATTATATATTAATATAATTTAATTATTGCTAAATAACATGTATATGACCATATGAAACACCAAAATTTAAATCCACCATTCACGACGACTCTTTTACAGTCTTCTCCTCTTCCCCATGGAAATCATTTTACACACAAAATAATTATTATTACAGTCAAGATGAAATGATCCCCTCCCCTTTTTTAACCCATAAAATAAACCTCTATCTAGTAGTCTCAAGATGGATTATACATATTTTATCATTATCGCCTAACATATGCAACATCGATCAAATCCTATTTTGATTGATGGAAATGGTTGATATGTTATTTGATTGATGGAAATGGTTGATATGTTATTAATATGCACATTGATGATGTCATAAAGAGTAATAGTGATATTTATTGTCCATGATTGGTACAAGAACATCTCAACAGAATACTATTACCGTTGTTATTAATTAAGAGTTTGATATCATTACAAATTGCACACTACAGTACTCATTACAATTTTGGAAACAAAGAGATCCATGGTTCTGTCTACTGTAACGCAGTGCAGGGTATTGTATTCATTTCAATTTTGTCACCGAATTGAAATGGGTTTGCGCGTGGAATTTAGGGTTTTGTTTGTGGGAATTCACGTGTTTGATTTGAAAATGCAAAACATCGGCAATGGAGTTGCTAGAAAATATTCCAATTTCAGTAATCAGGGATGTCTTACATTGCATACCAAATTTGGTTTCTCCCAAACCTCATTAAAGGTACGTGCCGCTTCTTGTTTTTCCTCAAATCAAACCAAATTCTGTTTTTCGATTTGTTTTATTTCTCCCAACTAGCTATGATATTTCATTTTTTCCATACCCAATCCCAAGCGCCTTATATTTATCAAGGCTTGAAGTTAGGCCTTTTATGTTAAACTGCCATGCACAAACCATCGCCAGATGAATGTTAGGTGAAGGTTTTTTTTTTACCTAAGGTAGTGGTCAGGGCATTTCTAAGCTTTCTCAGCTGCTACTGCAAAGACACTTGTGGAGCATTTTGCAGTAAAATGGTCATGTTAAAAAACAAATCTACTAGGATTTGTATTTGCAAATTATACCATAATTATTTCCAATAAATTCCTGACTCAAGTATCATTTGTCAAAATAAAATTGATGCCCCTCTAAATTTTTAACCTTTGACGGCGCCACCTGCACTATAAGAATAGGAGCAATAGGAGAGGTAGCCCCCTTCATTGGACCCTGTCATAAGAGTTCATGTTGTGTTGGGAAATATCACTTCCATTTCATCTCACTTCTTAGGCGTTTTATTGGGTGACAACTGGATTTGCCTTGTGGATTTTATGGTAAGCTTAGCATTTACAGTTAGCCTAATAACTGATATTATTCTCCACTTTCAATTCATTCAAGAACTCATCTAACAAAATTTTATTGCTTAACAACTTTCATGGGGATCTTTGGTTAAAGATGTGTCATATTTGGAAGTTGATGATGCCAAAAATGTCAATAGGTTCCGCTGAATACATTGTTCTACTATCCCATAAACCCCCTTCTCTTGTTTAGAAAACAGAAAAAATTCCCAGCAAGTTGAAAATAGTTTTTTTAATCTGAAAATGCAGTTGTTTTAGTCTGACTTGATATAGGAACTTACATAATCCCCATCTTCATATTATCTTGGGCTAACGTATTTGTGCCACAACATTGCAAATAAGGGGACAAGTTGATAGTCGAGAGTACCATTAGGCTGCATCTACCTAGGCAAAATTGGAGGGTGTCATTTGCTCGGCTAGTAATAACATGGTATATGTACCCTTAAGATCATAAAAATGTAAACTTAGATACGTAATAACTTTCAGAATTTTAAAAGTGTGGTATGTGCACCTTTGAGACCAAAAGAATGTAAACTTAGAGAGATATTGGTTTTCAGATGTTTGATGGTATTTTATGTATATGTATCCTCGAGACTATAATAATGTAAATTTAGAGATATATTGACTTTCATAAATTTAAAAGTGTGGTATGTTCACTCTTGAGACCATAAGAATGTAAATTTAGAAAGGCAACAACTTTTAGAGATTAAATGGTGTGTTATGTGTACCCTTGAGAATAGAAGAATGTAAACTGAGTGAAAAAATGGATTTCAAAGATTTATTGGTGTGTTATGTGTATACTTGAGGATATAAAAATGTAAACATAGAGAGACACTGCCTTTTAGAGATTTAATGGTGTGGTAGTTGTACCCTTGTGAACATAACACTGTAAACTTGAGCATTTGATTGCTCACATGCCTGTGCCCTCCTTTTTATTTTATGTGAACCAAAGAACATTACTACTCACTTTAATTGCTTTTGAACACAACTATATTTATTTTAATTGTATGTGGGCTTAACATTGTTTTTATCATTAAATTTCTATTTATGAATTACATATGATTCTGAATACCCTCTCCTTTCCTATAGGACTTCTACAATTTTGTACTTGCTTCAAGTGTTGGTACTATTTCTTCAACAACTACACTGAAAAGTATGTCTAGCAGAACTCCCCAATGATATATACAATATTTGACATACAAGAAGAACAAATGACACACTAAAGAAAAATTGACTCATCCACATTCATGAATGGAGTGGTTCATAATAAACTGAAGATCATTCCATCAAACATAGAATAAGATCATTTTTAATTTTAAAGTTGCATGAATGTTTCTTTACATTTCTTATAAGCTATGTGACACATGGGATTCTAGAAAAAAAATGGAAAACTC
This sequence comes from Torreya grandis, assembly GCA_037957365.1. NCBI lineage: Eukaryota > Viridiplantae > Streptophyta > Pinopsida > Cupressales > Taxaceae > Torreya > Torreya grandis. The sequence goes on along the minus strand of JARHVA010003046.1, from coordinate 1,993,633 downwards.
TTACAATAGAATCTTAACGATTTGAAGTGGTGTCTAGGTTCTTGAAACTAAGAAGTGATTTATCCATTTTCTCCAAGAAATTTATGGACCCTAGGAATAATTGCCACAAGCTTGTTCATACTATGCATAATTTATCTGTGGTGTTTCTTACTAGCTCATCATCTTCAGACAATTGAAGAGGATATGATGTTCAAGTTCTCCACTTTATCATTTGCAATCTATTAGTGTCTTGTGATAATGATGGGACTTTCTAAATAGACAGGTGCAATTGATTTTGAGCCAAAAAAACTAGGCATCACTCCCAATGTAAAGAGAAGTCAACATGTTTGATTTTAAAATATATTTCAACAATACACATTTATGATTTTATACTGGTGTGTTTTCATGTTTCAAATTTTACTATATCATTTTCAGTAAGCCTTCTCTAGTGATAACAAATGCTACTTGTCTAGAGCATTGTAAATTTCCCTCAAATCATTAAAATGCTTGAAACCTACCTTTTAGAGCTGGTTGGGCATTGCAGTCCTCTAAGATGTTGACTCTTTGATAACTACAAGTTTTTGTTCATACCTAAGGCATTTTCCTAGAGTGTCATTCTCCATGGAACACCATCGTAATTGCCACATTAATTTCCATAACACCATTCTCCATGGATCACCATCATGAGTTCAACATTGCTTATCATAGCACCATTCTATCATATGTGCCAGTAATGCCATCCAATTGTATAAAATTTCACTATAGAAAGTAGAACTTTTGTTCTTGTCATTTTGTGTGAATATTTTTGAAATATTCTAATAGACACTAAAACATGTTAACTTTGATCAATATTTTTGACCAACATTGTTGGCGACTAGTGTTACTCTCGGGTGTTATCTAGCATTTAGGTGGTTATTGTTTAATGTCAATTTTTAAAATTACTTATAGGTTTATGGCCATTTATCTATATATTATCAGTTTGTGTAATTGTATATCAACTCACTTGTGTTTTGTAATGTTAAATCAGGTGCACTTAATTTTTGAGATGGTGACATTTCAAAAAACAAGAAATTATGTTAAAAGGAATTCTTCCTTCCCTGAACAAAAGTCATGAAGAGTCTATTCTAAATACTTGTTTTATCACTTCTAATAAGGAGACACAACACCCAAATCTAGTGAGAGGAACTATAAAATTTGAAGGTAAATTTACAATCCTACAAGAATATAGGACCTACACTCAATTTGATAAAATAGTTGCATATAAGCCTCGTCTTAGAAATTCTAATGGAAATTTTGGTTGACATTCCAGATCCTTCTAGTAGCAAGTTGAATATGGACCACTAGAATAAATTTTATTTTACAAAACACACACAGATTGAGATTCTAAAAGTGGTACAATAGTTGAAATCCATACAAAGTGCAAATCTATAATTTGTTTCCATTACCTTGAAAATGTGGATGGTATGCACATTTCAAAGGAGTTTTTATGTTTCCAATCATATTCATATTGGGAACATATCAATAGCAATGAGAATGATCATTTTTATTCCTCCAATGAAGATTTAATGTTCAATTTTTAAAATTAGTTTCTTGGTTCTTAGATATTGACAACCATAAAAAATTGTAAATGCCTTTTCTCTTTCATCTAAGGTTTTTCAGGAACGATATATATCAAAATGTAGAAAACTTTTGTCAGAACTATCAAGAAAAGGCATATATGTACCTATTTTTTGTGACACATTTTCTATTTGTTCATTATACATTAAAGTTTGTAACTTACAATTACAAATATGTGATGGAAATTGGCTAGACTTACAATGTTCTTATGTCATTTTTAATTATATGAATCAAATGTGGATTGTTTGTGTTTTCATTGCTCTAAACTTTGAAATTTTGAAGTGTCTTCCATCAATTCAGTGACATATTATACTGACTTATATTTAGCTTTCAAAAAATGTAAATATTTCAATGTAAAATCATATCGAATTCATTTTTGGTTATTAAAATTCATGTACATTTCATAACATTGATTAGCAACTGGTCACATATTACTCTTCTACTCATATTGATAGCTTTTTATTTTGTAGTGAGCAAGACTTATCTCTATAGTTAATGCTTAAATTAAATTTTAAAACTATTCTAACCTTCCACAGGAACTTAGCACATAGTGTCCTTATTCCATTAAAAATTATTTTTTTCATATAAAGTTTCTATTTATAAAGATAAATATAATGACGAAGGAAATGATATATGTGTAAAATAAAATTATAATAACATAATAGTAAAAATTGGTACATGTGCATCCCACTTCCTTAAAAAGAGGAGGGCCAGGTGATAAATATTACGTTACTCTCATCAACAAGGGATCTTTTATTATTTTTAGAACTAAATTATAAACACATTAAATAAAATTATCTATGAAATATGAATTTTCTAAAGTATTTCTATATCACATTTAAATACATATTTTTATTGTTAATGATTATATTTAAAATTCATTTTTAAATTTTATATAACATTATATGTTATATTTTAATTTGTATTATAAAATCAATTAATTATATTTGATTACTATTTTTTTTAGTAATCGATGGTATCTCACAACTTTTATGGTACGACATTATCATCATATTAGACTCAACGACTTGTCACACACTTAGGCTTGTTATCATAGGATGAGTCCAATCAACTAATCCCTTGAACTTATACCAGTACCCCACCTAATACTCATGGTTCAATCAAGACTCAAACCTATAAATTAAATTACTATTTATATATTATTAAATTTAATTATTATTTCAAATATATTATAAAATATATTTAACTATTATAAATAATTTTATTGCAATTTCATTGAAATTCACTTATTCATATTAAAAATTAAAAAAATGAACAAGGTATCATGATATGTTTCTTTATATTAAGGATTTATATCATCTTATTTTTCAATTTCATGCTTCCTTGTTTAAATATGAGAATTGATTTGATTGGTGCTTTTGAAAAAAATAAATAAATTTTGTTTAGTTGTTATAACTAAATATTTTATATATAAAGTTGTAATTTTGTGAACCATGTTTTGATTGGAAATATGTATATAGTCATACTTAATATAAATTGAATTAGATATGGTAAGAGAAAAGAACTTGATTTTAGAGAGTGTTTTGTAGTTAATGTGAATTAGTTTTTAATTTTAGATTTAAATTTTAATTTTTTAAATAATATTATTTATTAATAATTTTATATATATATATTTTCATCATTTTAATTTTTTTTCATTTTTAAAATTTTAGTTTTTAGATATTTTGTAATTTTATTAATTTATTAAAATATATATTTTTTAAATATTGTGAAATAAGGGTTTTGAAATAAATCATATAGCTATGTTTTATTATAGTTTTAAAACAAAAGTGGAGACATGTTATTGGAAGGATGCTCTTCGTAATTTTATTAAAGTGAACAGAGATGGAGCTCAAGTTTATTAAAAGGAAGTTTTAGATTTAGATTTAGAAGCTTCAAAATATGATAAAAACCCCTAAAATAGAAGAGGTGAAATCATATTTGGTGTTTGACTATACTATGGTGAGGAATATTTAGGCATAAGGAACTAAGGGAGAACCAAAGGTCCTTCTAAGTAAAAGTAAAATAACTTCTATTTCGAATGACATATTCCAACCCATTGATTCCATAAAAATATCTCTCTATCTTTCTGAAATCAGAGGTTTTAGGAGATAAAGAGGATTAGACTATAGTAGGAAAGAAGAAAAAGGGTCAATGTAAAAAGGCCTTGGAATCATCTAGCATAACCCTCCGATCCCAAAAGAGGCAAGGGGAGGGACACAAAGTGTGGAGAAAATAGTATTAATTGTGTTTGTTTTTTTAATGGCAGCTCCTCTGTATTATTTATTGGCTATTATTTGACAACTTTATACATCATTTGATTGTTTATTACCCTTTTATTCTATGTTTATTTAAGTTGTTGATTACTTTTTCATTATTTTTTAAAAGACAAAGACCCCTTTCAAAATCTTTTTTTTAATTAGTATATTTTATTTTTAATTACTTACTTAACTTCTTTCCCACACATTTTATTAAAAAATAATTTTACCACAGCAAAAGTTAACATCAAAAAAAAAAAAAAATCTAAAAAAATCACACTTTGTAAATTTTAAATCAATTTAAAATTACACTCGGCACATAAAATTTAAGATTTAAGAAGGAAGTGATTTTCTGAATCTTAAATAAATTTGAGATTACACTTTCGACATAGAATATAAGGAAGAAGTCCTAACATAACGAAAGTCTTTAGACATCATCATGAATTGTTTACGTGTTTTATGCTTATAGACTTGTTACCTAAGAATCAACTCTGTAATCATTTCCATTTTTTTTAATGGTGAAAAAAACATATGTGATTATATGGTTGAAATTGAAGAAGGGTTAGTGAGGAGATATTCAACAGAAAGGAAGCTGAAAATAAGAAGCTAACGAATGCATTTATTCAACAATTGCATTGTGCTAAATGAGTTAGCATAACAACCAGCCGACTCCTAAACTAGGTCTCTCTTGTGAAGGGTAAGGCGGCTCTCCATTTTCAACTCCATCTACAGCTAACTACCCACCACCTACTCTACACCCGCCACGGTCTCAGAGATTTACACCACTAATATAAATAGAACAGGAGATCAGGATTAAATACTATCCACATTCATCTCTTACCATGGCCTCAAATTCTGTGAACGTTGCAACCATGATTGTTTTGGGAGTTGTATTTCTTTTTACATATGCCGTTGGGGCAACCACCAGCAATACTTACGAACAAGGGATCCAGCAGTTGGCTTTAAGTAATGTTGTTGCGGTGAAGGGCACAGTATTCTGTGACGCGCGTTCGGAGAACCAATTCTTAGAATCTGCTTACTTCTTACCAGGTAATGTAATTCGATTCAGATGATCAGTTTTAACTGGTTTTGATGATGGGAAGCTGTCGAGATACTGATGAAATTGAATGGAATGCAGGTGCCTTGGTTTCGGTGGTTTGTAACATCAACAGCAACCGGAAGTTGAAGAGCACCGATGGAATCGTTTCCGTTGAAGGAAAAACAGACGAAAATGGAGAATTCAGGGTCGAGCTTCCCATTATACACAACATTAACCCGAGGAGATCGTGCTCGGTTAGGCTTCTCAGCAGCCCACTTGACTCGTGCGACATACACTCAATCCCCGCCTCATCCCAACTCACCTTATCATTCTCGAGTTCCAATGGAATTCAGACTTATCTGTTTAATCCATTGTCCTATCGTCCATCGACCGAACAACTGCATGCCATCATTTCATCTCTCCCTCGTCGTAGAGCCTTGGAGGATTCTACGTCTAAAGAAACATCTTCTCCACCTCCTCTTTCCAGCATTCCTCAGTTACCCAAGTTATCTTTTCCTCCTTTACCTAGCATTCCTCCTCTACCTAAATTGACTTTTCCTCCTCTCCCTACAATACCATCTCTAAATATTCCAAAAATCGTTACTCCCCCTCTTCCTAAATTCACCGTTCCTCCTCTGTCCAATGCTAATGCACCTACTCTTCCTAAATTGAGTGTTCCTCCTTTGCCAGGTGTATCTACTCTTCCTAATTTGAGTGTTCCTCCCCTCCCAATTATACCCTCTCTTCTTAAGTTTAGTGTTCTTCCGATTCCTAATGCACCCACTCTTCCCACATTAAATGTTCCTCCTCTTCCCAATAGACCTATACTCCCCAGTGTAAGCATTCCACCTCTTCCTAATTCATCTCCTTTAAATATTCCTAATACTCCTCCTCTACCCAAAGTCAGTTTTCCTCCTTTTCCTACATTTACATTCCCATTTCCACAACCTCCACTTTCTTCTATTAAATTTCCACCCTATCCCCTTTTCACCCCACCTCCACCTCCACCATCCACCAAAGGCCAATCACCTTGATTTCAAACTCAGCCCCATTTATGCATAGTTTTACAGATTTATGCCCTTTTACTACTTGCACCTCGTTCACATGTCACTTGAGACGCTTTCCTTGTTTATTTAAACTATTCTCGATTTGATTTGTATATCTATATCATTTCTCATTTAATTTGTAAGAATGGATAACACTTGATCACATTTTATATTGTGTTGCTCATGCCTTTATACTTGATATAATAATCTTGTTTGTTCACTATAAATTTCCTTCGAATTGTAAAATCATGTTGTCTTTTAAAAAATTTATAATTTTTAAATCTTAACATTCGTTTTATATTTTTCTTCTAATGTAACAAGTTTCAGCGGATCTTCTACTCTTTAAAGTTTCTTCAAAGTGTAAAATCGTTGTTTTTGTATTTATATAATTTTTAAATCTCAAAATTATTTATATATATAAATATAAATAATGTAAGAAGTTTAAGTGGGTTTTGACATGTCCTTATTTTTTAAATCTCTTTTTTATTTATATAATGAATTTTATATAGTAGCAAAATAAACTATCAATAGGTATAATATTTAGAATTGTATAACAATAATATTATTTATTGATTCATTTTAAATAATAAAAAAATATTATATTTAAGTATTTAATTAAATCTCAATACAAAATTGGAGTTGACATGAAAAAATTAAGAAATATTAAAAAATTACTTATAGTTAACTCACCTTGCTATTTTTAATATCTACTATATTTAATAAGTTTTATATATAAATTCAGATGCACCTAAAAATATCAATTTATCTTATAAATATTGAAATTAAATTAATGGAAGAAATTCAACACAAGTTCAAGTTTGGTTACAAAAATATCATATTTCTAAAAATAAACAAATATTAAAAATAATATTTAATCATTTTTAGACACATGGATGATCACATAGGCATTCAAATAGTTTTAAAAACTTTTCTAATTGAATAGGACAAGTTATGAATGAAATGTTATTTTTGATGTTTTCATTTTGGCACAAATGAGAGATCAAATTAACTTATGGATCAAAAGTTATGACCTTTGCAAGATAGATGTCTGCATCATTCTCCTCTAGAAGAAAACAACTCAGCTCCTATGATTCGGTTTGATTGTACACTTGCCATTTATTATTTTGAATATTATTTAGCTCCCATTATGAAATCCACATGTTATCTTCCTACTAGATACCTATTATAACTTCTTTGTCTTGTGTTAACTACCTTCTTATCTAGACCTTACACTATTATTTCTTCTTCCTTGGTTCCTATTGCTTCCAATCGATTTATCCATTTTATTTTCCTTAGCCATATTATTCATGAAAATCATATAAATATAAAACATTAAATACTTGAGAGATATCAAATTTATGTGGAAAACTCACATTATAAGCATTATCATTGATTTTGGTAGCTCACTTTAATTCGTTATGTGCTCCTTTGGAAAATATTTATTTTCTAAAATATATCATCACCAAATCTTCTTCTTCAAATACCTTTGAATTTCTTGTTACATATGTTGTTGCTTATGGTTTACAATTTAGGGTATAATGTTTAGGGATTAGGTTTTAATGTATATATGGTTGGAGATATATAGGGTCAATCACAAAGATAATTGAGGATTGAATAACTTGGACCCATTTATGTCTATAAATGTGTTTTTAGGTTGTTATTATACCCTTTGTCATCATGCATATTGAGTGAATTAGTCAAATGGGGTAATCAATCATGCGATTTAGTCCAAACTAAGACCTTTAAACTTAATTCTTAGTATAAATGATGTTAATTTAGGATAAAATCATTGGTTTAAGGTTTAAAGAGTTTATATTTATGGTTTAGAGTTTATGGATTAGGAAATTTAAGGAATAAGGTTTGGGGTATAGGTTTTAGGGTACATAAGGTACAATCATGAAGGCAATTTAGGAAAATTTGAGCTCCTTAAACCCATATATGTGAGTAAAAAATGTGATTTTGAGCTCAATTAGTTCCCACATCATCACAGATTGAGCCAATTAAGTCAATTGTGGTTTAATGAGTGATGTAATTGGTTTAGGGTTTAGGGTCTATAATTTAAAGGGTTTGGGGTTTAGGGCTTATGGCTTAGGGTTTAATGTAGATGGTACAGGGTTTAGGTTTAAATTTAAATGGTCCAAGGTTTAGGGTTTAAGATATCATATATAGGGTCCAATCACTAAGGTAATTCAAGAAAATTTGAGTTGTTTATTCACCTATTATGACAATTACCTTCATGTTTGCATTTCTGATAAACGTAGGGTCAATTATGCTATATACATGTTGTATTGGTTTAGGTACTCAATTTTTCCCAGACCATGCCTCTAATTGCATAAATTGACTAATTAGATCTATTCATGATAGAATCTATGTTTTGATTTTTCCCCAAATCATATATTGCTCTTGAAGGGGTTCAAATTGGCCTCAAATGCCTCATCAATTAAAAGAATCAACTCTTTAGTTAATTATATATGACATGAAATTGGGTTAATTTCAATCTAAATCACATCATATATAATTTAAAATAGGTTCATGTGGCTCATTTTGACCCTAATTACCTCCATAATTTAACTAATCAACATTTGCATTCATCAACTGATGATTTCAAGTTCATTGAGTTCAAAACCATATTTTATACATCTAGAACTTGCATATAAGTAATGTTTCTTTTCCTCAATAGAGATAATGAAATTGGAGCTAATAAAACCCCAAATAACATTTTATAGTCATGTAATTAGGTTGAAGGGGCTTGAAATAGTCCCAATTTACTTTAGATGCACAACTAGATTGATACTCTAAAGGCTAAGTTTTGGCCATAGGTTTAAAAAGTGCATTTTATGACATCTCATGATAAAATAAATTATATCATAAGGAATGTATGTTTGAGGCATGTATTGGGCATTAGGGCATATGCCTTACAATTTATGTTATAGGGATTAGGGATTAGGGATTAGGGCATAGATTTTAGGTTTAAGGGCCTGTATATAATGTTTAATCACTCTAAGCCATGTTCTAACGTAATTATTACTACAAAGGATGTTAATTTGGACTAAAAAAATTGGTAAATAGGGAAATTTTATGGTTTAAAATTTAGGGTATAGTGTTTAGGGTTTATGGTTTAGGGCTTAGGTTTTAATGTATATATGGTTCAAGGTACACAAGGTCAATTGTAAATATAATTGAGGACAATTTGAATCACTTGGACCCATTTGTGACTATAGAATGCATTTTTGGGTTGTTATTATACACCATGTCATCATGAAAATTGAGTGAATTATTCAAATGGGGCAATCAATCATGTGATTAAGGCCAAATTAAGCCATGTGAACTTAATTCTTAGTATAAATGATGTTAATTTGGGCTAAAATGATTGGTTCAAGTTTTAAAGAGTTTATATTTATGGTTAGAGTTTAGGAATAAGGAAATTTAGATATTAAGGATTAGGGTATAGTTTTAGGGTATATAAGGTACAATTGTGATGGTGATTGGGGCAAATTTGAGTTCCTTAAACCTAGATCTATGAGTAAAGAATGTGAGTTTGGGATCAATTAGCCCCCACATCATCATAGATTAAGCCTATAAAGTCAATTATGGTAATGAGTGATGTGATTTTGACCAAGTTCATCATTATGAACCTAATTGTTACTATATATAAAGGATGTTAATTGGGGATAAATTTATTTTTTTAGGGTCTACAATTTAAAGGGTTTGGCGTTTAGGGCTTATGGCATAGGATTTAAGGTAAATGATATAGGGTTTATGGTTTAAGTTAAATGGTACAAGGTTTAGGGTTTAATATATTGGATATAGGGTCCAATCACTAAGGTAATTGAAGAAAATTTGAGCTTATTGTTCACCTACTTATGATAATTACATGAACATGTTTGCATTTATGATAAAAGTAGGGTCAGTTAAGCCATACATGTTGCATACATGTTATACAATTGATTGAGCCATAAATTTGGTTTAGGGGATCAATTTTTCCCAAATCATGTCCCTAATTGTATAATTTGACTAATTATATCAATTCATGATGGGATCAAACGTTTAATTTTGCCCCAAATCATATCTTGGTCTTTAAGGGGTTCAAATTTGCCTCGAATGCCTCATGGATTAAATGAATAAACTCTTTGGTTAATTATATATTACATGACATTAGGGTTAATTTAACTCCAAATCACACTGATATATAATTTAAAATATGTCCATGTGGCTCATTTTGACACTAATTACCTCCATAATTAAACTAATCAATATTTACATTTATTAGATGATGAGTTCAAGTTTATTGAGCTTAAAACCACATTCTATACATGTATAACTTGAATATAAATAAATTATGTGTCTTTTATTCAACTGATCTAATGAAATTGGAGTTGATCAACCCATAAATCACATTTTATATTTATGAAATTAGGTTTAAGGGGCTCAAAATAGCACCAATTTACTTCAAATGCACAACTAGATTGGTACTCCAAAGGCTATGTTTTGGACATAGGTTTAAAAAATGCATTTTATGACATCTCATGATAAAATTAGTTATATAATAAGGCATGTATGTTTGTGACATATCTAAACTTGACAAAAGACAACTTCTTATATGCAAAATAGGGTACTAACGCATTGATATACCTTGAAAATAGATACTTATATAAATTCACTTATTGATTCAAAAAATATTATCAAAGACTTAGACAATAATTCAAAGTTTATAATTTTTTTTACAAGTTCCAAACATCGCCAATTATCCACAAAAACTAACACAATCCTATTAACCAAATTTAGCCTCTTTTAGGACTGTATACACTCTTGAAAAAAAATACAATGACCCTTGATTTATTTTTTGTTATTTCAAAACACCATTTGAATATTTTGAAGTCTATAAATTCCTTTTCAAATACCAACTTTCAAATAAATAATCCTTAAACATTTATAATATCACTAAACTCTTTTTCAAACCTAATATTCTAGGTTCATTAGTACTCAGTCAAAGGATCCTTTTAATCCAATTGATTTTTGGATAATACAATTTATTTAATCCTGAAAAAAATTAAATCTAAATCAAATATACCAAATTATGAGTAATTTGGATGAATGGATCACCAAAAACCAACTTTTGACTTCTTGACCATGTCTATGATAAACTAGGATTGTCTACATTTTAAAGAAGATTAGACTCATGTCCAATGAACAATAAATTGATTCATAGGTTAATAAATCCCAAATTATTATTCAATTCTATCAAATCTTGACTAGAATATTGGTCTGAAAAAATATATTAATCAACCAAACTTTGGTCTTAAGACTACTAGGCATAATGGCTGCTTTAGTAGGTCAAAATGCAAATTCAAATTTTTGGGTTTTGTGAATATATACTGCAATCACATTATTAACACAATCATGTTATTAATTTTTTTGATTGAATTATTAACATATTTAAGAACACGATCACGTTAATACTATGATCATGTTATTAATGCAATCATGCTATTAAAATTTGAATTCAAATCATGATATTTTTATATTTTTAGAAATTTTATATTTTTTGTAACTAGAGATAAACTTCAGTTAAATTTATTTTGGTAGGTTAATTTTATCATTTGGAATATTTTGGGAGATATTTAAATTTACGTGTGCTTACATAAGAAACTTAATAAAAATAGTAGGTTCTAAAAATAGCGTGCACATTATTTAATAATAAATATTAAAAAGATCATTTAACAATGTTTTGATCAGTGGAAATGGTTGAGATGTTATTAATGTGCACATTGATGATGTCATGAAGAGTAATAGTGGTACTTATTTCCCATGATCAGTGCACAAATATCTCAATAGAATACTATTACAGTTTTTATTAATTAAGAGTTTGATATCATTACAATTTGCATGCTACAATATTCATTTAAATTTTGGAAACAAACAAATCTATGGTTTTGTCTACTATAACACAGTACAGTGTATTGTATTCATTTCAATTTTTTCATCCAAATTGAATTGGGTTTGTATTTGGAATTTAGGGTTTAGTTTGGGGGAATCTAGGTGTTTGATTTGAAAATGCAAAACATCAATAATGGAGTTGCTAGAGATGATTCTAATTTTAGTAATCAGGGATGTCTTACTTTGCATACCAAATTTGGTTTCTCCCAAACCTCATTAAAGGTACATGTCACTTCTTATTTTTTTCTAAAATCAAACCAAAATTTGTTTTTTGATTTGTTTTATTTCTCCTAGCTACCTATGATACTTCAATTTTTTCCATACCTAATCCCAAAGACCTTATATTTTTCAAGGCTTGAAGCTAGGTTGTTTATGTTAAACTATCATGCACAAACCATTGCTAGATGAATGTTAGGTGAAGGTTTTTCTTTTTCAAAGGTAGTGGTCTGAGCATTTATAAACTTTCTCAACTACTACTACATAGACACTTATGGAGCATTTTTTAGTAAAATGGTTTTGTAAAATAATAAATCTTCTAGGATTTGTATTTGAAAATTATACCATAATTATTTTCAATAAATTCCTGACTCAAGTATCATTTGTCAAAAAAATGGATGCCCCTCTATATTTTTAACCTTTCATGGGGCCACCTGCACTATAATAATAGAAGTGATAAGAGTGGTATCCCCATTCATTGGACCTTGTCATAAGAGTTCATGTTGTGATGGGAAATATCACTTTGATTCCATCTCATTTCATAGGTGTTCTATTGGGTGACAATTGGATTTACCTTTTAGATTTTGTGGTAAGATTATTATTTATAGTTAGCCTAATAACTAATATTATTCTCCACTTTCAATTCATTAAAGAACACATCTAACAAAATTTTATTGATTAAAATTTTTCATGGGGACCTTTGCCTAAAGATGTGTCATATTTGGAAATTATTGATGCCAAAAATGTCAATAAGTTCCACTGAATACATTGTCCTACTATCCCACAAACCCCCCTCTCTTGTTTAGAAAATAGAAAAAATTCCCAGCAAGCTGAAAATAGTATTTTATCTTAAAATGTAGTTATTTTAGTCTTTCTTGATATAGGAACATGCATAATCCCCATATTTATATTATCTTGGGATAATGTATTTGTGCCATAAAATTCAAAATAAGGGGACAAGTTGATAGTTGCGAGTACCGTTAGGCCACATCTACCTAAGCAAAATTGTAGGGTGTCATTGGTTTGACTAGTAATAAAATGGTATGTGTACACTTGAGACTAGAAGATTGTAAACTTAGATAAATATTAACTTTCAAAAATTTAAAAGTGTGGTATGTGCAACCTTGAGACTTTAAGAATGTAAACTTAGAGAGACATTGGTTTTTAGATATTTGATTGTATGTTATGTATATGTACCCTTGAGACCATAAGAATGTAAAATTAGTGAAACAAATGATTTATGAGATTTAATGCCATGTAATGTGTACACTTGAGGCTATAAAAAGGTAAACTTAGCTAAACAATGGATTTCAGAGATTTAATGGTGTGTTATGTGCACACTTGAGGCTATAATAATGTAAACATAGAGAGACATTGAATTTTAGAGATTTAGTGGTGTGGTAATTACACCCTTGCAAACACAGTACTATAGACTTGATAATTTGATTACTAACATGCTTGTGCCCTCCTTATTTTCATTTTATGTGAACCAAAAAACATTACTACTCACATTAATTGCATTTGAACACAAATACACTTATTTGAATTATATGTGGGATTAACTTTGTTTTTATCATTACATTTCTAGTTATGAATTACATATGATTATGAATACCCTCTCCTATCTTATAGGAATTCTACAATTTTGTACTTGATTCAAGTTTTGATACTCTTTCTTCAACAACTACACTATAAAGTATGTCTAGCAGAACTCCGCAATTATATATACAATATTTGATATACAAGCAGAACAAAGGACACACTGAAGAAAATTTTGACTCATCCACATTCATGAATGGAGTGGTTCATAATAAACTAAAGATCATTCCATAAAAAATAGAGTAAGATCATTTTTAATTTTAAAGTTGCATGCGTGTTTCTTTACATTTTTTATAAGCTATGTGAGACATGGGATCCTACAAAAAAATGGAAAACTCTTGCAATAGAATCTTAATGATTTGAAGTGGTGTCTAGGTTCTTGAAACTAAGAAGTGATTTGTTCATTTCTTCTAAGGAATTTATGGAGCCTGGGAATGAATGCCAAAAGCTTGTTCATACTATACATAATTTACTAGTGGTGTTGCTTTTCAGTTCATCATCTTTGGACAATCAAAGAGGATCTAACGTTCAAATTCTCCACTTTATCATTTGTAATCTATCAGTGTCTTGTGAAAATGATGGGCCTTTCTACATAGATAGTTGTAATTGTTTTGGATCTTGAGAAACTAGGCATCCCTCCCAATGTAAAGAAAACTCAAAAGGTTTGATTTCTAAATCTATTTCAGTAGTATGTGTTTATGATTTTATACTGGTGTGTTTTTGAGTTTTGAATTTTACTATATCATTTTTAGTAAGACTTATCTAGTGATAACAAATGCTACTTGTCTAGATCATTGTAAATTTCCCTCAAATCATTAAAATTCTTGAAATATGCCTTTCAAAGTTGGTTGGGCATTGCAATCCTCTAAGATGTTGATTATTTGATAACTACTAGTTTTTGTTCATACTTGAGGCATTTTCCTTGAGTGTCATTCTCAATGGAATACCATCATAACCACCACATTACTTTCCATAACACCATTCTCCATGGAGCACCATCATGAGTTCCATATTGCTTATCATAGTGCCATTCTGTCTTATGTGCTAGTAATGCCATCCGATTGTATAAAATTTCGCTATAAAAAGTAGAACTTTTGTTCTTGTCATTTTGTGTGAATTTTTTGAAATAGTATAATAGACACTAAAACATGTTAACGTTGATCAAGATTTTTGACCAACATTATTGGTGGCTAGTGTTACTCTTGGGTGTTATCTAGCATTTAGGCATTTATTAGTTCATGTCATTTTTTAAAGTTACTTATAGGTTTATGCCATTTATCTATGTATTATTAGTTTGTGTAATTGTATATCAACTCACTCATGTTTTGTAATGTTAAATCAGGTTCACTTCATTTTGGAGAAGGTGAAATTTTAGAAAATAATAAATTACATTAAAAGGCATTCTTCTTTCCCTGAAAAAAAGTCATGGGGAGTCTATCCTAAATACTTATATTAGCACTTCTACTCAGGAGACACAACACCCAAATCTAGAGAGAGGAACTATAAAATTTGAAGGTAAATTTATAATCCTACAAGAATATAGGACCTACACTTAATTTGATAAAATAGTTGCATATAAGCCTCACCTTAAAAATTCTAATTGAAATTTTGGTTGATGTTCCAGATCCTTCTAGTAGCTAGTTGAATATGGGGTGCCATAGTAAAATTACTTTTGTCAAACACACATAGACTAAGATTCTAAAAGTGGTACAATAGTTGAAATCCCCACAAAGTGCAAATTTGTTTCCATTACCTTGAAAATGTGGATGGTATGCAGATTTCAAAGGAGTTTTTACGTTCCCAATCATATTTAGATTGGGAACAAATCAATAGCAATGAGAATGATCATTTTTATTCCTCTGATGAAGATTCAGTGTTCAATTTTTAAAATTAGTTTCTTGGTTATTAGATACTGGCAACCAAAAAAAGTTGTAAATGCCTTTTCTCTTTCATCTAAGGTTTGTCAGGGATGACATATATCAAAATGTTGAAAACTTTTGTCAGACCTATCACAAAAATGCATATATGTACCTATTTTCCATGACACCTTTTCTATTTGTTCATTATATATTAAATTTTGTAACTTACAATTACAAATATGTGATGGAAATTGGCTATACTTACAATGTTTTTATGTCATTTTTAACTATAGGAATCAAATGTGGATTGTTTGTGTTTTTGTTACTCTAAACATTGAAATTTTGAAGTGTCTTCCATCAATTTGGTGACATATTATACTAACTCATTTAACTTTAATAAAATGTAAATATTTCAATGTAAAATCATGTCAAATTCATTTTTGGAGATTAAAATTCATGTACATTTCATAACATTATTTAACAATTAGTTACATATTACTCTTATTCTCATATTGATAGTATTTTATTTTTTAGTAAGCAAGACTTATCTCTATAATCAATGCTTAAATTAGATTTTAAAACTATTCTAACCTTCCACAATAACTTAGCACATAGTGTCCTTATTCCATTAAAAATTAATTTCTTTAATGCAAAGTTTCTATTTATAGAGATAAATATAATAAGGAAGAAAATGATATATGTGTAAAATAAAGTTGTAATAATATAATAGTAAAGATTTGTACATGTGCATCTAATTTCCTTAAAAAGAGGTGGGGCAGGTGATAAATATTACGTTACTCTCATCAACAAGGGATCTTTCGTTGTTTTTAGAATTAAATTATAAACACATTAAATAAAATTATCTATGAAATATGAATTTTCTAAATTGTTTCTGTACCACATTTAAATACATATTTTTAATGTTAATGATTATATTTAAAATTCACTTTTAAATTTTATATAACATTATATGTTATATTTTAATTTTTATTATCAAATTAATTAATTATATTTGATTACTATTTTTTTTTAGTAATCAATGGTATCTCATAACTTTTATGGTATGACATTATCGTCATATTAGACCCAATGACTTGTCACACACTTAGGCTTGTTATCATAGGATAAATCCAATAAACTAATTTCTTGAACTTATACCAGTACCCCACCCAATACTCATAGTTCAATCAAGACTCAAACCTATAAATTAAATTACTATTTATATATTATTAAATTTAATTATTATTTTAAATATATTATAAAATATATTTAAATATTATAAATAATTTTATTACAATTTAATTGAAATTCATTTATTCATATTATAAATTTTAAAAATGAACAAGGTATCATGATATGTTTCTTTATATTAAGGATTTATATCATCTTATTTTTCAATTTCATGTTTGCTTGTTTAAATATGAGAATTGATTTGATTGGTGCTTTGAAAAAAATAAATAAATTTTGTTTAGTTGTTATAACTAAAGATTTTATGTATAAAGTTGTAATTTTGTGAACCAAGTTTTGAATGGAAATATGTATATAGTCATTCTTAATATAAATTGAATTAGAGATGGTAAGAGAAACGAACTTGATTTTAGCGAGTTTTTTTTTTTTTTTTTAAAAGTTAATGTGAATTAATTTTTAATTTTAAATTATAATTTTAAGTCTTTAAATAATATTATTTATTAATGATTTTTTTTTTATATATATTTTCATCATTTTAATTTTTTTTCATTTTTTAAATTTTAGTTTTTAGATATTTTGTAATTTTATTAATATTAAAATAATTTTTTTAAAATATTGTGAAATAAGTGTTTTGAAATAAATCATATAGCTATGTTTTATTATAGTTTTATAATAAAAGTGGAGACATGTTATTGGAAGGATGCTCTTCTTAATTTTATTAAAGTGAACAGAGAAGGAGCTCAAGCTTCTTAAAAGGAAGTTTCAGATTTGGATTCAAAATCTTCAAAATATGATAAAAACCCTTGAAACAGAAGAGGTGAAATCATATTTGGTGATTGACTATACTATGGTGTGGAATATTTAGGCATAAGGAACTAAGGGAGAACCAAAGGTTCTTCTAAGTAAAAGTAAAATAACTTCTATTTCGAATGACATATTCCAACCCATTGATTCCATAAAAATATTTATCTCTATCTTTCTATAATCAGAGGTTTTAGGAGATAAAGAGGATTAGATTATAGTGGGCAAGAAGAAAAAAGGTCAAAATAAAAAGGCCCTGGAATCATCTAACATAACCCTCTGATCCCCAAAGGGGCAAGGGGAGGGACACAAGGTGCGGAGAAAATAGTATTAATTGTGTTTGTTTTTTAATGGCAGTTCCTATGTATTATTTATTGGCTATGATTTGACAACTTTATACATCATTTAATTGTTTATTACCCTTTTATTCTATGTTTATTTAAGTTGTTAATTACTTTTTCATTATTTTTTAAAAGACAAAGACCACTTTCAAAATCTTTTTTTTAATTAATTCTTTTTATTTTTTAATTACTGTCCCACACATTTTATTAAGAAACAATTTTACCATAACAAAAGTTAACATTAAAAAAAAAAAAATCTAAAAAAATCACACACCAATTTAAAATTACACTCGGCACATAAAATTTAAGATTTAAGAAGGAAGTGATTTTCTAAATCTTAAATAAATTTGAGATTACAATTTCGACATAAAATTTAAGGAAGAAGTCCTAACATAACAAAAGTCTTAGGACATCATCATGAATTGTTTACGTGTTTTATGCTTATAGACTTGTTACCTAAGAATCACCTCTGTAATCATTTCCATTTTTTTAAATGGTGAAAAAAACATATATGATTACATGGTTGAAATTGAAGATGGGTTGGTGAGGAGATATTCAACAGAAAGGAAGCTGAAAATAAGAAGCTAACGAATGCGTTTATTCAACAATTGCATTGTGCTAAATGAGTTAGCATAACAACCAGCCGACTCCTAAACTAGGTCTCTCTTGTGAAGGGTAAGGCGGCTCTCCATTTTCAACATCATCTACAACTAACTACCCACCACCTACTCTACACCCGCCACGGTCTCAGAGATTTACACCACTAATATAAATAGAACAGGAGATCAGGATTAAATACTATCCACATTCATCTCTTACCATGGCCTCAAATTTTGTGAACGTTGCAACCATGATTGTGTTGGGAGTTGTATTTCTTTTTACATATGCCGTTGGGGCAACCACCAGCAATACTTACGAACAAGGGATCCAGCAGTTGGCTTTAACTAATGTTGTTGCGGTGAAGGGCACAGTATTCTGTGACGCACGTTCGGAGAACCAATTCTTAGAATCTGCTTACTTCTTACCAGGTAATGTAATTCGATTCAGATGATCAGTCTTTATTGGTTTTGATGATGGGAAGCTGTCGAGATACTGATGAAATTGAATGGAATGCAGGTGCCTTGGTTTCGGTGGTTTGTAACATCAACAGCAACAGGAAGTTGAAGAGCACCGATGGAATCGTTTCCGTTGAAGGAAAAACAGACGAAAATGGAGAATTCAGGGTCGAGCTTCCCATTATACACAACATTAACCCGAGGAGATCGTGCTCGGTTAGGCTTCTCAGCAGCCCACTTGACTCGTGCGACATACCCTCAATCCCCGCCTCATCCCAACTCACCTTATCATCCTCGAGTTCCAATGAAATTCAGACTTATCTGTTTAATCCATTGTCCTATCGTCCATCGACCGAACAACTGCATGACATCATTTCATCTCTCCCTCGTCGTAGAGCCTTGGAGGATTCTACGTCTAAAGAAACATCTTCTCCACCTCCTCTTTCCAGCATTCCTCAGTTACCCAAGTTATCTTTTCCTCCTTTACCTAGCATTCCTCCTCTACCTAAATTGACTTTTCCTCCTCTCCCTACAATACCATCTCTGAATATTCCAAAAATCGTTGCTCCTCCTCTTCCTAAGTTCACTGTTCCTCCTCTGTCCAATGCTAATGCACCTACTCTTCCTAAATTGAGTGTTCCTCCTTTGCCGAGTGTATCTACTCTTCCTAATTTGAGTGTTCCTCCCCTCCCAATTACACCCTCTCTTCCTAAATTTAGTGTTCCTCCGATCCCCAATGCACCTACTCTTCCCAAATTAAATGTTCCTCTTCCAAATACACCTATACTCCCCAGTCTAAGCATTCCACCTCTTCCTAATTCACCTCCTTTAAATATTCCTAATACTCCTTTACCCAAAGTCAGTTTTCCTCCTCTTCCTACATTCACATTCCCATTTCCACAACCTCCACTTTCTTCTATTAAATTTCCACCCTATTCCCTTTTCACCCCACGTCCACCATCCACCAAAGGCCAATCACCTTGATTTCAAACTCAGCCCCATTTATGCCCTTTTAGTACTTGCAACTCGTTCACATGTCACTTGAGACGCTTTCCTTATTTGTTTATTTAAACTATTCTAGATTTGATTTGTATATCTATATCATTTCTCATTTAATTTGTAAGAATGGATAACACTTGATCACATTTTATATTGTGTTGCTCATGCCTTTATACTTGATATAATAATCTTGTTTGTTCACTATAAATTTCCTTCGAATTGCAAAATCATGTTGTCTTTCAAAAAATTTATAAATTTTAAATCTTAACATTTGTTTTATATTTTTCTTCTAATGTAACAAGTTTCAGCGGATCTTCTACTCTTTAAAGTTTCTTCAAAGTGTAAAAACGTTGTTTTCTTATTTATATAATTTTTAAATCTCAAAATTAAATATATGTGTGTAAGTAAGAAGTTTAAATGGGTTTTGACATGTCGCTATTTTTTAGGGCTCTTTTTTTATTTATATGATGAATTTTATAGATTAGTAAAACAAACTATCAATAGGTATAATATTTAGAATTATGTAAGAATAATAATATTTATTGATTCATTTTAAATAATAAAAAATATTATATTAAATTATTTAAATAAATCTCAATTTAAAATTGGAGTTGACATAAAAAAAATTATGAATTGTAAAAAAATTACTTACAATTAAATCATCTTTCTATTTTTAACATCTACTAATTTTAATAATTTTTATACATAAAATCAGATGCACCTAAAAATATCAATTTATCCTCTAAACACTGAAATTAAATTAATGGAAGAAATTCAACACAAATTCAAGTTTGGTTACAAAAATATCATATTTTTTAAAATAGGAAAATATCAAAAATAATATTTAAATTCATTTTCAGACACATGGATGGTCACATATGGCATTCAAAAAGTTTTAAAAACATCTCTAATTGAAATGAGCAAGTTATGAATGAAATGTTATTTTTGATACCTTAATTTTGACATGAATGAGAGATTAAATGAACTTATGGATAAAATTTTATGGCCTCTGCAAGATAGATGTCTACATCATTCTCCTCTAGATGAAAACAACTTAGCTCCTGCAATTTGGTATGATTGTACACTTGTCATTTATTAGTTTAAATATTCTTTAGCTCCCATTATGAAATTCACATGTTGTCTTCCTACTAGATACATGTTATAACTTCTTTGTCTTGTGTTCACTGCCTTCTTATCTAAAACTTGCACTATTATTTCTTCTTCTTTGGTTCCTTTTGCTTCCAATCCACTTATCCATTTTATTCCTCTTAGCCATATTATTAATGAAAATCAAATAAATCTAAAACATTAAATATTTGAGAGATATCAATTTTTTGTGGTAAACTCACCTTATAAGCATTATCATTGATTTTGGTAGCTCACTTTAACTAATTATGTGCTCCTTTGGTAGATATTTATTTTCTAAAGTATATCATCACCAAATCTTCTTCAAATACCATTGAATTTCTTGTTACATATGTTGTTGCTTTATACTTTTCCTTACTTCCCTATAGATTTCTTCTAACTTCTCATCTAAACTAATGTATGTGCTCTACAAATACTTTTACATCATCACTAACACATTCTGTAATTGGTAACTGCACTAAGTATAAAACACCTTTAAGATTTATGCCCTAAAAAAAAAAGTAGTGTTTTCCATGTTTATCTCTTCACAAAAAAATTATATTCAAGTTTAGCATGTGGTAAATCCAAGTCCCTTTACTTAGGTTTCTCTTTAACTATGCATCTCAATAATTTTTTCAAATATTCATTTTTCATATTTATGTTTGTCCATATGTTTGTGGACCATGGTATTCACTACCAAATTATAGTTTAGTTTTATTTTACTCTACAGAGTCCTCCAAAAAATTACTTATAAATATTATGTTCTTATTTGTTGTGATGATTTTTGGAACACCATGCAATCTCACAACATAATTAAAAAATTATTCTATTACAATAATGGCATAATTAGTTTTCTTATATGTATTAAAATGAACCATCTTATAAAACTTGTCTACAACAAAAATAATAAATCATTACTTATTTGTGGGTTTAAAAAATCCAACACAAAGTTCATACTCAAATCTATTTGTGGTCCTCTAAGAATTAGTCATGACATGTACAACCTTGTATTTTGTGTATGACGTTTAGCCACTTGGAAAATATTACATCTTAGAACATTTCTTATCAGACAATTTTTTTTTTCAAAAATACTTCTCCTTCACCAAATTTATTATCTTATTCTTACCGAAATGTCCACCCAAACCAACACTATGCAATTATGTTATAATATTATCTATTAAAGAGTCAGTTAGAATACATAATTTTTTTTTTCTTGAAGAGATAACCATAATACATAAGATACTCATAATTAATAATACTTATCTCACCTAATAATGGATTCTTACATTGCTTAATTATCTTGCCAAAATCTAGATCAATATCATATAATTTATTAACAACTTCAAATCTAACTACTTCACTCACCATAGTAGTTAACAATTCCATTTGCATGCTGAAAGCATCAACTACCTGATTTTTATTTCCTAATTTATGGTTCAAAACAAAAGTATATCCCCACAAGAAAGATACCCACTTTTCATGTCTAGTATTAAATTTTTTTTGAGTGTTAATATACTGTAAATCCTCATGATCTTAAAAATTGTAATACCATTTACCTTTCATAATAATTCTAGTACCATTCTCAAATTCATAAAATGTTCCTCTTTACTCTTGTTGAATATCAAAATATCATCAAAATAAACCAACACAAACTTACCAATGTAATCTCATAGCACTGTGTTTATCACCCTCATAAAATTGTTGGGTGCATTAGTAATATAAATGGCATCACCATCCACATATAAGTCATCTTTAGTCTTGAATTTTGTTTTCCATTCATTTTCTCCATGAATCCAAATATGATATTAATCAAAATTTAGATCAATATTAGTAAAGTATTTTTCTCTTACAAGCACATCCATAATATCATCTAAAAAAATTAAATTAAATATATATTTTATGGTACTTTTATTGGTTGATTTATTATCCACACATATACTCCATCTTCTATCTTTCTTTAGAGATATCAATATTGGTGTTTGATGTATACCAACTTGCAACACACAGGCTAAACTGAAATTTTTAGCAAACTTTTAATTTATAACCAGAAAGCCTCAAATGGCAGGCATAAAAAATTCGTCTTTAACAAATTGTTTTCATCTTTACACAAAATATCACCTTGAAAATTTCTTCCTTTATAGACAGCATAAAGTTTTTAACAGCCCAAAATTTCTTGAAAGAAGACAAATTTTGGATTTTTGAGCTATAAGGAGCTGTTCTGGCAGACTCTGTATGTCTTAATTCAGACTGAGAGAATAAAGTTTCAATCAAGACTCACTTTCACAATCAGGCACCCAGCATAACTTCTTGGCAGAACTAGTTATGTTTTAACCACAAACAAGACAATCTCTTTTGCCTTTTAATGATCTCAGACCTCCGTCTAAGCATCCAACTATTGCTTGTCCTTTAACATGTTTTAAAAAAAATGTCCAAAATAACATTTAGATGACCAACATTGCAATTAACTTGGCTGAAGTTACAATAGTTCATTGGGGTGGCCCAGAAGTTCAAACAAAGTATTTTAAAAACAATACGGCCCAGCCAATATATTTGGCTCAATAATGAAATAGGCATTTTATTGATTCAATGCATTGAACGCCCCAAATAGTTTTGTATATATATTGAAATGGCTTGGATTTAAAACAATTAAGTGGTTCAAAATTTACATTAAACTCAATGCTTTAAAAACAATAGCCAGAAGTCATATGGCTACGCCTAGCAACTCTCAACAACGGCCTTTCTCAGAAAAATGAATTTTTCAAAAACAAAGAACTCCATTCATTAATATATCAAGATAAACACACAACTGTATAGTATTCACCAAAAATTATATGCTTTATATCTATTCTGGGCTGCCAGTCTCTGTTCTACACCCCTGCTCTCCTCATCAAAACATATCCCTTGTTTCTTGTTTTATCACACACACACCCATATGCATACAAAAAATCCTCTGTTCCTAACATAGCTAATTTTTTTAAACCTGGGCTAGGTGAAACAATCTGCCCAAAATGCACAAAAATAGTCTTCTAAGATAAGGAGATTCCAAAACAACTAACTACTCGCCCTACAGGCTATTTTTTTGCAGGCTTAAAGAATATTAAAAATAATAAATTTTCAAAATGCAAAAACAAAATAGAGGAAAAACAAAACAACTAGCTCTTAGAGTGAGGATGCTCCTGCATCATTCTTCCAACCAGCAGAAGAAGTGTTCTTCACTTATTGTGTTTCTGCATCACTTCGTCTATACTTGTGCGCAGCTTAAGGATATCATCTACAGTCAACCATGTTGCATCTTCAGCTGGTAGATTCTTCCACTTAGTTAGATACTAGAAGTATTAATTGTTCCTTGTCTTTTTAACTACTTTCTTCTCTAAAATACTCTCAATTTCCTTTGGCACTTCCTTTGGTAGTTGTTGCTCCCATTGGATAACTTCATCTACCCCTGTTTCAGTTTCTTTGGCTGATTGTCCTTTGTCCTTGTATGGATATAAATCTGCAACATTAAAAATTGGAGAGATTCCAATCCCCTTTGGAAATTCTATTTCATATGCATTATTTGAAAACTTCCTTATTACCTTGCATGGTCATATTTTCTTTACCTTCAGCTTGTTGTATTCTTTCTTTGAAAACCTCTCTTTTCTGAGATGAGCAAGAACAAGGTCTCCAATACTGAAACTGACCTCTCTTTTCTTTTGATCTACCCTTAGCTTGTACTTGATGGTGTTTTCTTCAAGTTTCTTCTTTACCTGTTCATGCAAATTTTGCATGGCATTGGCAAATTCTTCCGCATCAGCACTCCTTGTCTCCATCCTGCTTAGATTTATTAACTCATACACGCCTCTTGGATGCATTCCATACATGATTTGAAATGGGCTCAATCTTGTACTTCTGTTAGGAGAATCATTATAGGCAAATTCAGCTTGTGCAAGTGCAAGATCCCATTATTTTGGATGCATACTTACCAGGCTTCTCAAGATGTTTCCCAAGCTCCTATTGACAACCTCTGTTTGGCCATCTTGTTGGGGATGATAGGCTAAAATAAAACTTAGTTGTGTTCCCAATTTCTTCCATAAGGTTCTCCAAAAATGTCCAACAAATTTGGTGTCCCTGTCAGAAATAATACTTCTAGGCAATCCATGCAATCTAACAATATCCTGGAAGAATAGATTAGCTATGTGAGTAGCATCACTTGTTTTGAAACATGAAATAAAGTGAGACATCTTTGAAAACCTATCTACCACAAAAAATATGGAATCATGGCCTTTTTGAGTTCTTGGCAAACCAAGTACAAAATCCATGCTTATTGAATCCCAAGGCCTATTTGGAATGGGTAGTCGCTGGTACAAACCTATGTTTTGACTGCTTCCCTTAGCATATTGGCATATTTTACACCTTTCAACAAATTTATTAACATCAATACTCATACCTGGCCAATAGTAGTGAGCACTCAATTGTGCTAATGTCTTGTTCTGCCCAAAATGTCTTGATAAGCTGCCACTATGTTTTTCTTTCAACAAATTCTCCCTCATGGAACTCTTGGGAATGCAAAGCTGGCTGCCTCTAAACAGTAGACCCTCTTGGACCATGAAATATATCCAAGGACTTCTATCAACCCCCACTAGAGTCATGCAAGCTTATATGGTTCCTTGAAGTCTGGATCTTCCTTATATAGCTCCTTCAAATCTTCAAATCCCACAATGCTTACTTGAGACTCTTGTATGATCAGATTTCTCCTGCTTAAGGCATCTGTAACCTTGTTAGATTGTCCTTTCTTGTGTTTAATAGTGAATTTGAAACTTTGTAAAAATTTAATCCATTTGACATGCTTTTGATTCAACTTATTCTGATTGCTAATGAACTGTAAAGCATAGTTGTTAGTGAATAAAACAAATTCTTTAGGCAAAAGATAATGCCTCCACTTCTTCAAAGCTTGTACAAGAGCATAGAATTATTGATCATAAGCTGAATATTTCTTCTTAGCATCACTTAACTTCTCACTAAAGTATGTTATAGGCTTCCCATCTTGACTTAAAACAACGCCTATTGCAGTTCCACTAGCATCACATTCTACTTGAAAAAGCTTAATAAAATCAGGCAAGGTCAAGATTGGCTCTTCAGTTACCTTTTTTTTTAACAATCTGAAACTCTTATCAGCAGCCTCAGTCCAACAAAAACTTCTTTTATCACCCTTGATTGTATCTATCATTGGAGCAACAATTCCACTAAAATTTCTTATGAATTTCCTATAGAAGCTAGCCAAACCGTGAAAGCTTCTTACCTCATATGTGCTCCTGGGTGTAGGCCACTCAATTATGGCCTTAATATTTTCCTTATCTATCTTCAATCCTTCTTTTGAAATCACAAATCCCAAATATATCAACTCTATTTTTAGAAAACTACACTTTTTGACATTGATTAGCAATTTCTCCTCATGTAGTTTATTCAATACCATCCTCAAATATTTCAAATGATATTCCTTATTTTGAATAAACACCAAAATATCATCCAAATACACTATCACAAACTTACCAGTGAACTCCTTCAGCACTTCATTCATCAGCCTCATGAAGGTGCTTGGTGCATTGGTTAGTCCAAATGGCATAACTAACCACTCATAGAGTCCATCATTAGTCTTGAAGGCTGTTTTCCATTTATCCCCTTCTCTTATCCTAATCTGATGGTAACCACTTTTCAAATATATCTTAGAGAAATATGTAGCTCCACTTAAACAATCAAGTAAATCATCAATTCTTGGCAATGGAAATCTATACCTGATAGTAATCTTGTTGATTGCTTTGGAGTCTGTACACATTCTCCAACTCCCATCTTTCTTAGGACTCAATACTGTAGGGATAGCACAAGGACTTAAACTTTCTCTTACCAATCCTTTGTCTAACAATTCTTGAACTTGGTGCTTGATCTCTTCATTTTCCTTTGGTGTCAACCTGTAGGCAGCCTAATTTGGAAGATTTGCTCCTAGAATCAAGTCTATGTGATGGCTAATACTTCTCAATGGTGGTAACTCATCAGGTAAATCATCTACCATAATGTCAATGTACTCATTCAACATATCTTGAATCTCTAATGGCAAATCAATCAACTTAGTACTAGTGACTACACTCCTTGGCTTACCAATTACAACAAAGTTTACCTCTTCTTTCTTCATTTGATGTAGAAACTCTTTGCCACTTACTATCAAAATTTTAGAATTCTATCCAACA
Organism: Torreya grandis; assembly: GCA_037957365.1. Lineage (NCBI taxonomy): Eukaryota > Viridiplantae > Streptophyta > Pinopsida > Cupressales > Taxaceae > Torreya > Torreya grandis. The sequence continues at coordinate 1,966,353 of JARHVA010003046.1, read as the reverse complement.
ACAGCAGCAGCCTCTTCTTTCAATGGTGTGAGTGTATGCTTGATCCCATCCTTTTCAAACATGTATGTATTCTGCCTTCCATCATGTATGGCCTTCCTGTCAAATTGCCAAGGCCTTCCAAGCAAGATATGACATACATCCATGGGCATGACATCACATAAAATCTGATCCTTATATGTTCCTATCTAAATATATACTTTGCATTGTTCACTTACCAGAAGTTTGTGTCCTTTTTGTAGCCAAGAGACTTGATAAGGTGTAGGATGTACCTCCTTCTTCAAGCCTAGTTTCTCCACCATCTCAGTTGACACAAGATTGTCAGTACTTCCGCTGTCAATAATGACCTTACAGCATTTCCCCTTAATCTTACATGTGGTTCTAAATAAATTTTTCCTTTGAGGTGGTTCTACAACTTCTTTATTTGGTTTTAACAAAATTCTTTTCATCAAAAGAGACTCACGTTCTTTTGGAGTATCTTCATAAGCTGGTGTAATTTCTGCATTTTTTTCTTCACCTTGAGTCACATGTACACCTCTCTCATGGATGATAGAAGGGTTTTCTAGACACTCATATGCCCTGTGTCCTGCATACTTGTTGCATTTAAAGCATTTTCCCATGAATCTTCCTCTTCCTCTTTGATATCCGTGGTATGGTCTTCTTCCTCTTGGTGTATAGCTGCCTCTTGAACTTTGTGAGCTACTGGCCTCTTCATGAGATGTTTGCAGCTGTCTTCTACCTCCTTAAAATCCTCTACCTCTGATGGACCTGCCCCTTCCTCTTGAGAAGGATGTTTGTTTCCTTGCAATCTTCTCCTCAGCTTTCAAGGCAAATTGATATGCCTCCTCAATAGTCTTAGGAATGAGAAGACTAATTTCATCTTGAATGGAAAATTTCAAACCATTGGTGTATCTGGCTACCTTCTCTGTATCATCTTCAATATGACCTGATCTTATAGTTAGTCTGTAAAACTCTTCAGTATATTCTTTCACAGACATTTCTTTTTTCTTTAAATTTTGTAATTGCTTAAAAAGATTTGCTTGATAATATTTAGGCATAAACTTACCTTTCATTTTTGCTACCATTCTATCCCAGCTTTTGATCTTTGGCTTCCCTTTCCTTCTTCTTTCTTCTTACTCTCCATCCCACCATAGGGATGCATGTTTCTTTAGCCTTGTCATGGCATACTTGACTTTCTTATCATCTTCTTCAATTCCTTCATACTCAAAATATTTGTCTAATGCATTAATCCAATCAATTAATTCTTCCACATTCAAATTACCTTCATACATTGGAACCTCTATTTTTGGCTTTGTGTTCACCTTCATAATGGCTTTGATCAACCTCTCTTCAACTGTTTCTTCTTTCACCACCAATTTATCTTCTGGTGGCTCCTCTTCTCTGTCACTGACTTCACCCATGTCAGTGCCTCTTCTTTGAGCCATCTCCAAGTCTTGTAGCCTAACTGTCAGGTTCCTAATCTCTTCTACCTGTGCAACCTGTCCTCCAGGTCTCCTTCCTCTAGCTCTACCTCTGTTCCTGATTATCATGGCCATCTTACTTTTTCTTCACAAATCTGGTTCTACTTCTCTTTGGCTTGGATCACAATCCCTTGTGCTCTGATACCAAATTGATGTATACCAACTTGCAACACACAGGCTAAACTAAAATTTTTAGCAAACTTTTAATTTATAAGCAAAAAAACTCAAATGGCAGGCATAAAACATTCATCTTTAACAAATTGTTTTCATCTTTACACAAAATATCACCTTGAAAATTTCTTCCTTTATAGACAGCATAAAGTTTTTAACAGCCCAAAACTTCTTGAAAGAAGACAAATTTTGGATTTTTGAGCTATAAGGAGCTGTTCTGGCAGACTCTGTATATTTTAATTCAGACTGAGAGAATAAAGTTTCAATCAAGACTCACTTTCACAATCAGGGACCCAGCATAACTTCTTGGCAGGACTAGTTCTATTTTAACCACAAACAAGACAATCTCTTTTGCCTTTTAATGATCTCAGACCTCCGTCTAAGCATCCAACTATCGCTTGTCCTTTAACACATTTTAAAAAAAATGTCTAGCATAACATTTAGATGACCAATGTTGCAATTAACTTGGCTGAAGTTACAATAGTTCAATGGGGCGGCCCAGAAGTTCAAACAAAGTATTTTAAAAACAATACGGCCCAGCCAATATATTTGGCTCAATAATGAAATAGGCATTTTATTGATTCAATGCATTGAGCACCCAAAACAGTTTTGTATATATATTGAAACGGCTTGGATTTCAAACAATTAAGCGGTTCAAAATTTACATTAAACTCAATGCTTTAAAAACAATAGCTAGAAGTCATATGGCTACACCTAGCAACTCTCAACAACGACCTTTCTCAGAAAAATGAATTTCTCAAAAACAAATAATTCCATTCATTAATATATCAAGATAAACACACACCTGTATAGTATTCACCAAAAATTATATGCTTTATATCTGTTTTGGGCCGCCAGTCTCTGTTCTACGCCCCTGCTCTCCTCCTCAAAACATATCCCTTGTTTCTTGTTTTATCACACACACACCCATATGCATACAAAAAAGCCTCTATTCCTAACATAGCTAATTTGTTTAAACCTGGGCTGGGTGCAACAATTTGCCCAAAATGCACAAAAACAGTCTTCTAAGATAAGGAGATTCCAAAACAACTAACTACTCGCCCTACAGGCTATTTTTTTGCAGGCTTAAAGAATATTAAAATAAATAAATTTTCAAAATGAAAAAACAAAATGGAGGGAAAACAAAACAACTAGATCTTAGAGTGAGGATGCTCCTGCATCAGTGTTGCACATGGACCGATGCTCTCTCTCACCGCACTTTTTCTCATTAATTCAAAAACATATTTATTTAATTATTCATGCTCTCTTAGACTCCTATAATTTGTTTGATCAGATAGAGTTGATATTGTAATCAAATCAATATTATTTTGAATGTCTATCTCTAGTGGTAAACCACCTAGTAACTCATAAGGCATAACGTCTTCATATTATTTCAACACTTATGTTACTTCTATTGTTATTTGTACCATTTACATGTCTTCATTCTTTGTTATTAATGAATAAGAAAAACCTATAATCTTCATGTATTTAATAAATTTATAGTGGATAACATACTTTTTACATACCATTCTTATTTAAGGGGTAGTAAAACTACATTTTTATGACCCTTACAACAGGGATATGTATTATTTACTCCATCATGTATTTATTTTGTATCACATTTCCACGTCCTTCCCACTAACACATGGCATGTATAAATTGAAATAATATTGCACTATATTTCATTCTTGTAAGTTTTTCATATAAAAAAAATTTATTAAACACATTTTGTCTACTTTATCTTCATTATCTTTCTTAAATCATGAAATATAATAAGGATAAGGATGCTTTTCACATTGTCAAACTAGTTTCTCTATAATTTTTTAGATACTATATTTTAAAAACTAACATCATCTATAGTTAATTTAAATATCTTACCTCATTATGTACACACTTATTCAAAAAATATTTGTACGTATCCATGAATGACTACCTTCTTTATTCCACATCATATTTTTCCTTGGAGCTATCATTATTCTCCTCATCATGATATTTTCTCTTATGTGTGTTGCTTCAACCTTTGTATTATTTCTTCTATTTCAACCTAGAATAAATTCACTTTTGGGTAATCTTTTTTTCTTCTTTCTTATTCATGATAGTGCATACACTCAAATGCTCGATGTCCTTCTCCACATCTATAAAAACGTAACCCTTGTGTGACCTGTGTGTAACAAACTTGTAAAAATATATGTATATTTTTGTATACTATGATTTTTTCCTTAAATTTTGGAATCTTATATATATGTTTTTTGCATAATCTATAGGAAATAATTTTTTCCTCAACTTCTTCTCCATCTTGCTCCAAGTGTTCATCTTTTTTTTTTCAATTTCTTTATCTATCTTTCTATAGATGATTTTTCCAAATCATTACATGACCCTAAAATTTAATTCATGTAAAATTTAATTTATTTTCTTCTCTCAGACATTTCAATTCAAAAAATATTGATTTAACCCCTATATCAATTCCTTTTATTTTAAACTAGCTCTATACTTTTAAACTTCAACCTTGATTCCATGATTCCTTTATAATAAAAATCGAACCATCATTTCTTCCATTTATTTTGGTCATTATTTTTATTCCTCAATTATTTTAACTTTTATTTCATCTACCTCTTGTGATTGTATTTGATTTGTGACACTTGTAGTTAATTGTTCCATTTGATTTTGTAGCTATTGCATAGTCATGTTCATTTATGCAATTACTTCCCTTCCTCTTGGAATATTTATACATGTTATTCAATAAAATAATATTCTCTCAAATTAAAAATTCAAAACCCAATAAAAATTCACAAATATACTAACTCCAAAAGTAGAACTTACTCTGATAGTAGACAATGAATCTCAGAAACTACCCAAACAAAATACCAATAGGCATAAAATTCAAACTTGTATGAAAATAATAATATTTATTGATTAAAGTAAACTTAGTACAATCATTTTTTCACACTAAATTTTCCAAGATTTTGGTAAACTTAGACACTTAAAATATCTACTTGAAAAAATTAATTTACAAGTAGGAGAATGCTCTTGGCTTCAACGCCTTGATTATGAAGGCCTTATATTCCACTTTTGTAATTATTTAAAAATGGGACACCTCACAAAAAAATTCATCAGAGTTATAAAAAAATATTATTCTTTATGTAAGGATTCCCTTCTTACCCACCTTTGATGGCTAAATCTAGAAGTGAGGATTTAACGTTGTCTTTAGATGATATTGAGATTCCTATATAGGATAAGGATCTTAAGATCCCCTTCCATACTGAGGACGACCTTATGTTAGATCCAATTCATTCCAAATAAGACTTCATACCTTGATTATAATAATTTTGAAATAGATACATCTATGAAGTGAATCTAAAATGTGATATATTCAGGGTAGAGTAAAAAGAAATGACATTGGCAAAAGACAAATCTCATCCCTCTAAACTAGTTTTAAGTTCATTACAAGAATAGTAGGAAGTTGTGAAAGATAATGCATCATGGACTATTGTTAAGAAAAATAAAAATGTAAATGAGTTGTGGTTCAACGTTCCACTATGGTTCTCCACTCATGAAGGCTTCTGATCAAAAGTTTTATTGAATATAGTTGAATTAGTGTAGCATGGTAGATGTTTTATAGCTTATTACCTAATGAAAACTAGGTTGCTAAAGAAAGGTAGTGTCTTCTCCTAGGTATGTCAAGTCTTGATTTTTTTAGTATTAGGTTGTATTACCTATTTGATTGCTACTAGTAGAGGTATCCCACATGAGCATAATGATGTTATTTTTCTCTCCATTATATAAAGTTTTGAAAGCTTTAAAACCTATGACCCTTTGCCTTATCTATTAAAAAAATAATCTTTATTTATTATTCTTAAATAATTAAAATCATAATTTTTTTTTTGGATAAAACTCAACTCAAAATTGGAGTTGAAATGCAAAAATTAAGAAAAACTAAAAAACTACGTAAAATTAATTTCCCTACTATTTTTAGCAGCTATTATTTTTAATAAATTTTACATGTGAGTTCAGACAGGCCTACAAATATCAAATTTTCATCTAAACACTAAAATTAAACTAATGGAATAAATTGAAATCAACTTCATATCCATTTACAAAATTATCTTATTTTTAAAAATAAATAAATCTCAAAAAATTATTAAAATATATTTTTAGACCCTTGATAGTCACGTATGGTCTCAAATATTTTTATAAGTGTCGATAACCATATATAGTAGTATATGGATGAAATATTCTTTTTAATACTTTCATTTTGGTGTGAACAATAGTTCAAATATACTTATGCATTAAAAGTTATGACTTCTACAAAATAGATATTCGAATCATTTTATATAGACTTTTAAGAAAAAAAATTATCTTAATTAATTTTAAATATAATTGATAAATGCTGAGAGATTTTTCATTTCTTTAATTATATTCATTCAAAAGATATAAATATAAATAATATATACTTTATTTCAATTCAAATAGACTCTACATAATCTGATTAAAATATTAATTTAATTTGCATATATTATATGTTTTGATTAAATTAAATTATATTTTATTTTTCAATATATTTTATAGTAAAAATTATAAAAGAAACAAATATTTATTATTATAGTTATTTCATATAATTTTTTAATATTTAAAATGATTGTAAAATATTTTAAATATACTTATAACAATTTTTTAAATCTAAATTTAATTATAATCATAATCATTTATATAAAATCCACAATTGAAAATTTAGATTTAAAAATTTTTTTACCATAAATATTACTTAACACACTTACACTTTTTAATTTAATTTAAAATTAAAAAAAGTATGAAAATGTCATATTATTTTATGAAAACTAATATAAAATTAAATGGATACACATATTTTTTTACCCACCCCGAAATAGATATATGTATATATTCTATTCCATCAAATTATATATTATTAATAATTACAAACCAATATAAAAGAAAAACAAATATGTATTGAAACATGTCATTTTTATATACTTTGTACAAATAAAAATAAAAACAAAAATAAAGTAAAGTCCAAAACAATTGAAAATAAATGTGGATTGACAAGTGGTATGTATTTAATGAATTTTGAAAGGTAATTATTAAAGTTAACTAAAAAAAATACAATACGAAAAAAGTTATGATAACTATTTTAGGTAGGTTATAATTCAATGATGATAAAAAGTTAATATTGAAATTCAAATATTAAATCAAAACATGTATATTTGTGGAACATGTATAATAATGAATAAGAATTTTCTACAATAATTATAATTTTATAAAATAATTTACAATTTACATATTTAGATAATAATAAATAATAATTTTTAGATTTTCTAAAAACATTTAACATAATTATTTATGATTTACAATATTTTTTTATTAATTTTAAAAATCAATAGATTGAAAATTCATAATATAATTTTCAAGAGAATTTTAATAATTTAAATAAAAATTAAATGTTTAAATGTAAAGTCATTTCTTTGAGATAAACATAAAGAGTGTACATGACAGATCCACAGTATATAATGAAGATGAGTTATATTGTCTTAAGAAAATTGAAAATATATTGCAAATTTACGATAGATTTGTTATTATTTTAATGAATCAGAATATTATCATATCAAATTTTCAAACATTGAAATTAAATTAATAGAATAAATTGAAGTCAAGTTAATATTTATTTATAAAAATATTTTATCTATAAAAATAAAAAAATTCTCAAAAAAATATTAAAATAAAATTTTAGATCCTTGATTGTTATGTATGGCCTCAAATGTTTTTTTAAATATACATAACCATATATAGTATCATATGGATGAAATATTATTTTCAATACCTTGTGTTTGTTGTGAACAATAGTTCAAATAGATTTATAGATCAAAAGTTACGATCTCTATAAATAAATGTTCATATCATTTTATATAGAATACATTTTTCAATATTTTTATCTTAATTTATTTTAAATATTAATTAATAAATACCGATGGATTTTTCATTTATTTAATAAATTTTATTAGAAAATTATAAGTAAAGATAATATATACTTTATTTCAATTTAAATAGACTCCACATAATCTAATCTAAAGACAATTAATTTAGTTCTCAAATATTATATGTTTTGATTAAATTATATTTTTATTTTATTTTTCAATATATATTATGATAGAAATTATAAAAGGAACAAATATTATTTATTAGAATTATTTCACATAATTTTTAATTTTTCAAATGATTGTAAAATATTTTAGAGATATATATAATAATTTTTTTTATTGATATGAATGTTTTGAAAAAATAATTATAATCACAATTATTTGTATAAAACCCACATCTCATAATGTTTATAATAAAATGGAAAGTTCCTTTTATCTTATTTGGGTATGGTAACTTTGGTCTTTTTCAAAGTTTCAAACTTTGTGGAAGGCTTTTTGTTGTGTTTAGGAGGATCCTGCTTTTTTGTAGCCTCCTTTTATTATTTAAGAGTGGATGTTAGAAGAGACCACCCTTGGTTCCATCAAACTACAAGATCTCATAGAATTAGATCAGTTATGGATGCAGCATTTTCGGGGGCTATGGTTTTATTTAGTCATGCTTGCACTCTTAAAGCACACAAGGATTGCAAAGGGAGGGTGAAAAAACACTTTGTAAAAGTTGTGAATCTTAGTGTGAGGATAATCCCACTCACTCTAATTTAACAGTGTGGAGGTTGGGCAGAATAACCAAGTGGTAGAAGACCTTCTCTAGATGGTCCTCTGTCCTATAGTGTCCTCAAGAAAGACATGACGAAAGACGTCAGCCCTTCGAGATTCATTTTTTTCTTTCATATTTTTGTACCCAAGGTTGTAGGACCCTTAAAACCCCCTTTTTTGGTAACTTAAAATCCTCATGTTTAATGTTTAATGATTGCAGGAGCCTCAAAACCCCCTTGTTATGCTCTATAAAAATTATGAATCTTAGTGGGAGGAAAATCTCACTCACTATGATTTCTTTGTGTGAACGTTGGGTGGAAGAATCAAGTGGCAGAAGACCTTCTTCTGCAGAAGATCTTCTATCTGGAAGTGTCCTAAGGAATGACACGATGAAGGGTGTCAGTGCTTTCAATTTCACTATTTTATATCACTTTCATGTACTCAAAGTTGGAGGATCCTCAAAACCTCTGGTTGTCGGTACCTTAAAACTCTCATGTTTCATGTCTAATGGTTATGGGATCCTTAAAACCCCCTTACTATGCTTTTTAGAGGTTATAGATCTTAGTAGGAAGATCATCCCACATGTTGTGATTCATTTGTGTGGAAGATGTGTGGATGACCCAGGAGGTGGAAGACCTCCTTTAGTTGAACTTCTATTCTATAGTATCCCCAGGGAAGACACGATGAAGGGTGATAGCCTTTATAAATTCTTTGTTTCATAACATCTTTGTATACTACAAGTTGTGGGACCCTTAAAACCCTTGGTTGTGGGTACCCTTGAAACCCTCATGTTCCTCAAGGTTGTAAGACCCTGTAAACCTTCTAGTTATTTCTTGTTTAGCTTTGTTAGGTTTTAGGATCCTTAAAACCCTCTTGTCTCGTCAAGGTCGTGGTTACGTTTACTTCACTTGTTAAAGGTTGGGGGAGCCTTCAAACCTTCTTTGTTGTACTTAGTTGTTACAGGAAATTTTTTTTACCCTCTTTGTTGTACTTCAATGTGGATCTAACTATTAGAAACCCCACCTTCTTAATTCATAACTCCAATTTCAAAAACATTTTATTAAATCAAATTATTAAAAAAAAAAAAAAAAAAAAAAAAAAAAAATTAAAAAAATTACCATAAATATTACTTAACACATACTTTTTACATTATTTAAAAATATCAATTTAAAATTAAAAAGTATGCAAATGTTACATTATTTTATTGAAAATAATATAAAATTAAATGAGTAGAAATATTTTCTTACCAACCGCGCCCGCCAGCCCCACACATATATATTCCATTCCATCAAATTATATATTATTCTAAATACAAACTAATATGAAAGAAAAACAAATATCTATTGAAACATGTCATTTTTTGATATACTCTACAAATAAAAATAAAAATTAAGTAAAATTTAAAAAGAATGAAAAAAATAAATAAATTAAAACTTGAAATAAATGAAAATAAATGTAGATTGACAAATGATATGTATTTAATAAAATTTTAAAGGTAAAAATTAAAATTAAATTAAAAAATATAATATGCAAAAAGTTATGATAAATAGTTTAGGTGGGTTAAAAGTCAATGATTATAAAAATTTAAGATCGAAATTCTAATATTAAATTAAAATATATATTTATGGAAAATTCATAATAATAAATAATTTTTTTTAGAATAATTATAATTTTATATAATAATTTAGAATTTATAATAATATATAATAATTTTCAGATTTTCTAAAAGAAATTTAACATAATTATTTTTGATTTACAATATTTATTGATTAACTCTAAAAATTAATAGATTATAAATTCATGAAATATATAATTTTTAAGATTTAAATAAAATTTAAATGTTTAAATGTAAAGTCATTTGTTCGAGATAAACATAAGGAGTGTGCATGACAGAGCCACAATATATAATGAAAACGAGCTACATTGTTCTGAAAAAACTGAAAATATGTTGCAAATTTATTATAGATTCGTTACGATTTTTAAAAAGAAAAAAATTAATATTTAATCTAAGAATTGTAGTAATAATACATATATCACAATTATTAAATTCATGATTTAGAATAACTACACCATAATAAAGTAGTGATCAATTTATGACTATGCCTAAAAGACAACATTGAAAAAAAGATAAATTAACAATTTACGATAACTACACTAACATGTGTTATTTATTTTTATCAAATTAGTACAAAATATTTTGTATAATTAAACAGTAAAAGCATATATACATTTTACTAACTTGATAATAGAAAATAATAGTAATGAAAATATACAAAGATATTATAATTTCATTAAAAGTATAAATGTGTATATATAAACAATAATTGTTATTTTAAAATAATAATAAATAAATTTAATTAAACTCTTAAAAATTAAATTAATTTGATATATTAAAAAAATAGATTTTTTATATAATATTTTAAAAATTGATATAAAGTTTTTGATGGGAGTAATTAATTGGTTATATCAATGGTTACAATCGGTTGATATTAACACTACTATCATAATTAGTGAATATCAATATTCTCATCACAATCAGTGTTTACATTTCTTGTCGCAATATCCCTGTCACAACCAACATTTAGATTCTTGTTATAACTGGCCTTTTTACCACCAATATAGCCACAACTGAGCTATACTAGTTAAGTGGTCACAATAGGGCTTCCAATACCTCTGAGATTTGAACCTAGATGTTGCATATAACAACCAAGTTACTTTACCAATGCATCACCATCTCATCAGGAGATTTTATATAATATTATTTGGGTTAAGGGGCCTATACCCAATACAAAAGACCCTGAAAGATTGACATGAAAGATAAAAAAAAAAAGAACCAATAGATTCAAAAGACTTAGAAACAAGCCATGACCATTATCTGTTAACAAATAGGGAAGATATCAGATTCCAAAAAACTTTTACATAAAAAAATAGAAAGCAATAGCCCTCTCAAGAGGACCATGTGAGTCTAAACATTAAACTGGTAGATCCACGTATCTGGGAGAGCACCGTACATGTCATACCACCTTCATCCACTTAACCTTTACAAAATAGGCAAAAAGGTTTAGCCACCAACAAAGACCATACATGAAACAAAAAACCTCTTGCCAAGATTCTGCTTCCATGAACCTTCCACACAACATAGCCAAGAGATCCCTACAAAATCTAGATCACTCCTATTCTTTTTGAATTGCACCCCCCCTCCCAAATGGAGGGTCGTATTGGACTCAGATCTTCTACCATTTTTCTTCTTATGCAATTTAGTCCACTCCCCCTTGTATTCCATTGAATCTATGGTTCAAAAGATTATAAGGGCTAAGATTTATCTACCATTGAAGACCCAACCAATTGTTCTACCCTTGGTATTTATTTAAGAATGTTTATGCCCTTAACAAGAGTTGGAATAGGGGTATCCAGTGCTAAAAATGGCCCTCTCACATATGTAATTTGAGGATCTGCCTTGGGGTCCTCCTTTGTGATATGAAGAACAACTTGATTAGAGTGAGGAGTAGGTTTAGGCTCATCTAAAGATGAATCCAAGACATCATTCTCAGATTCAATTGCATTCACAATGAGGTGGGTGGAGCAGAAGTCTGACCATTAGGAAGATTCCTTATTTCTTATATGATTACTATAGTATTTAGTGAAGTGCCCTGTGTTGAAGTAGTTATTCCATCAAAACAACAAACCTTAATAATTGAGGGGTTAGGAACAAGAACAATCGCCTACTTGTAGCATAAATTCTTTAGGTAGATCCCTAGAGATGTCAACATTGACCTAAATTTTGACAAAGGTGGTGTGAAAAAAGATAATAGTGTATGGGTGAGTTTGAATAAATTTTCCTAGGGAGTTTCTTATGACTTTAAAGCTAGGTTTAAACTAGAATTGGACAGGGAGATATGGTAGATGAATCTAGACAGGTCTTTCATTTAGAAATTTAGTAAGAGGGTTAAAGAAGGGAGAACATGGTTTAATGATCAAACGGTGGAGATTCAAACTCCAGAACTAGTTTTGGATCAATTCTTTATTTTTTTTAATAGTAGAAAAAAACAATAAAAAAATATTAGCACTGGGATAAATGTTTAGTTTACCTTGCAAGAGTGGTTATCATTTTTTTGAGATCTAGGCATGGAGGTCTTGGACTTTAGTACAGAGATTTGTGAATCTACAAATGATACCATGGGATAAAAATAAAACATCATATTTTCATACTTTCTAAGATTCTTCCTCATCAAAGACCACCACTTTAGAGAAGGGATCAGGATTGAGAACCATGGGTGCATATCTAGGCATTAGTTTGAGATCCATCTCAGTGAAATATTTTGATACTGGCTTCAATCTAGCCATAACTTTTGACCCCATGAAGCAAAAACCCTATCCATAGTGGGACCAGATCTAGGTCTGAGCATGGAGATAGGTAATTTAGGGATGTAGTAATAGATTTGACCATCGAGGGGAGGCTATAAAGAATGCTTGGAGAATTGGCCATAACAAAAAGGGGCAAGACAACTAAGGGTTCATCCCTCCTTCAACAAAAATACCAAACCCATAATGAGTTATGCCCTATTCATATCTTATTAGCTAGAGTGGAGGCATCAGCGCTGGGCATCTATCATCGAAGCATTTGGAATTAGGATGAATAAAATTTGAATTGGTCTTGGGAAATAAGGAGCCTCTGGAGTAGTTCGTAACCATTAGAACTCAGACCAATAAATTAATTCAAATATATATATATATATATATATATATATATATATATATATATATATATATATATATATATATATATATATATATATATATATATATATATATATATATCTATATATATTTGTATATATGTATATATGTATATATCTATTTTTTAATAGTATTAAAATGTGTAATCAGTCATTTTCAAATGCAAGTGACAATGTCATGTTTGTATTTTATATTACAAATATTTTTAAAATTTATTATATTTTATTTCTATAAATCTTTATTTAATATTTTATAAATGTTTGACTTAGACAGCAAGGAGGAAGGTAACTAAGGGTTCAACCCTCCTTCAACAAAAAGATGAAACCCATAATGAGTTGTGCCCTATTCATATCCTATCAGCTAGAGTGGAGGCATTAGCTTGAGGCATCTGCCATCGAAGCATTTGGAATTGGGAAGAAGAAAATTTGAATTGGTCATGGGTGAGAAGGAGCCTAGGGATCAATTTGTAGCCATTAGAACTCAAACCAATAACTTAATTCAAAAAATCAACATATATATACTCATATTTATTTAATATCTATTTTTAAATATTATTAAAATGTATAATCATTCATTTTCAAATGCAAGTAACAATGTCATCTTTGTATTTTATATTAAAAATATTTTTATCTTTTTCTATAAATCTTTCTTTGATATTTTATATTTAATTTCCATAATAAAACTATTTGCATCTTTCAAATCTCTACTATAAATCTTAATTTATGGTATTTACTTTTTTAAAATCATTTTATGATTTATGGTATTCACTTTTCACACCAAATTTTTATCATTTTGAGTTAAATTGAATATTGAAATCATTTGAAGATTTGAACAACATCCATTCTTCCATAGATCATTTTAAAAGAGAGAGAGAGGGTTAGGTGAACTATATATGGTCGTAATGGTTACAATCAATTTATTTATTTTATTTTATTTTATTGTAGTTAGTTAGTTTAGTTAGTTAATTAGTTAGTTTTTTTAATTTTTTATTGTTGAATATTCACCATTATAAATTATAGCAGTTTTAAGTGTTATAAATCTTGTATCTAATTTATTTTTAATTATTTTAATTGTATAAAGATTTAAACTAAAGATGTTCTAAATTTTTTTTAAAATGGAATAATTAAAAGAATTTTAAAAATAAAATTGGATTAGATAACATTTTATTGGAAGTAATTAATAGTTAGAATCACACTTATTAATTTGGCATTTAGATTATTCATTAAGTTATTGTGTTGTTTAAGGGTTTTTGTTTTTGTTTTGTTTTGTTTTCTATTACATTAGACAATTATAGAAGATACAATTATAGTGAAGTAGGAAGAGGGTGGATTAAATGAATTGTTAGAACTAAAGGTGGAAGGAAAAGTGGTGAACTAGATGAGTTATATAAAAATATGTTTACAACTGTTAAAATTTCTAAAAATGTTCTAAATAGTTGATATTGTTTCTATTGTTAAATCCCTTGTAATATTACTAAAGCCTAAAGGTATTAAAGTATTTTGGATACCATATATATGAAGTAATATGTCCTCTCTCAAGTATAACCACTTTTATTAAATTGAGTATTCTTCATTTGCCTAGTACATAGACTCTACCTACGTTGAGTGTTCCTCATTTTCCTAGTGCACCCACTCTTGCCAAGTTGATTATTATTTCTATACCAAGTGCACCTACTCTTTCTAAGTTGAGTGTTTGTCATGTCCTTAATGTACCCACTAAAAAAAATTATACTTCCTAGTCTAAACATTATTCCTCTCCCTAATTTACCTCTTCTAAATATTCTCAATACTTTACCTCTACCCAAACTAAGTTTTCCTATCGTCCTTATTTTTACAATCCCATTTTGACAACCACCACTTTCTTATTTTAAGTTTATATCATTTATTTTATTATCCCACCTCCACCTTTATTGAAATACCAATCACCTTAATCTTAAAATCTAATACAAATACATACTAGGTAAGCAAAGTATCAATAAACATAAACTTAGAAATTGCATGAAATCAATCTTCTTTGTTGATTCCCATCGAATGAATAAATAGTTAAATAAGTGTATTTAAATAAATCTCAACTCAAAATTAGAGTTGAATTCCAAAATTAAAAAACTTAATAAATAAAAATCTACCTAAAACTAATTGACCCATGTAGTTTTAAGAAAATATTTGGATAACGATCAACTCACTTTTGACTAGTGTGGAACCCAATGCAGACACATCAAGAGGTCTGAGTCTCTACCTAGCATAAAAATATAGAAGAGGATAGAGATTTAACAAAAAAAACAAAAAAGACCTAGCCAAAAGAGGAAATAACAAAGAAAAGAGTATAATAGACCCAGATAAAAGAGAAACAACAACAAAAAGAGTAGCAACTAATTTTTCCTAGTACAAGAACCAATTAGTTTTAGATGGATTAGAAACCATCCTATACTAATGGAGCAAGAGGCCTAGGTCTCTAAAAGAATCATCATGATACCCTAGAGAACCCTATATTCTATAATTTAACTAGATCTGAAATAAGTCTGGGCACAAAAGGAGGCTAAGTCTCCAACACAACAAAGTAGACCCAATAAAAAGATGAAATAATAGTGGAAAGAGTAACAAATGATTTTGAATGGTGAGAGAACTAGCCAATTTTAGTTGGACCAAAAAGCACCTTGGACTAATGGAAAAAGAGTTCCATATCTCAAAAAGAGCCATCACGGTCCCTAGGGGACCCAAACCTAACAAAGATGAAAACTAACCCAAGTGCACAAGGGCCCTAGATCCCCACAATGAATCACTATATGAAGAAGGAACCCCTCTATGTTCCATGGCATAGATGAAGGAGGTATTATAAAATAAATAAAATCAAGTAAAAATCTAGAAAGGCACATGCTAAACAAGATAATAGGTTTCTAGAAACCCTTAAGGATGTAGTCCTGGTAGAATGAACCAGCCAAAGAAGCTTTCAAATAACCTCCCATGGGGGAGAAATAGAAACTTTGGGATCCCTCATGGACCCAATTAAAATAAGAATGAAAACAAAACACATGAACATCAAAGGGGTTCCTAGAGGCATGGCCCACCTAGAAAATAGAAGACCGGCATTGTCCCAAGAGGAACCCTAACCTAGTAAAAGTCCTTCAAACAGGTAAAACTACATTTGAGTTTATATCTTGGATTTTTGGATAAATCCCCAAACATTTGAGGGAATTTATTGAAGTGTTATTCATATCCAAACCCTAGAGTGACCAAAGGAAATACTTTAGAACCTTTCTTCTTATCTTCACCAAGTGTGTCTTGCAAGTATTTTCTTTGAAAGGGTAGATATACCCAAAGTAATCCTAAATGCAAGTCATTTGTCATAACCTTGATATAGAGTAAAAACTAAAGATAAATATGATTGAAGAATAAGAATCATGATCTATAAGCATTTACATACATATACATACATATATACACATACATATACATATACATATAAATACAAATATACATATACATACACACACACACACACACACACACACACACACACACACACACACACACACACACACACACACACACACACACACACAGAGAGAGAGAGAGAGAGAGAGAGAGAGAGAGAGAGAGAGAGAGAGAGAGAGAGAGAGAGAGAGAGAGAGAGAGAGAGAGAGAGAGAGAGAGAGAGAGAGAGAGAGAGAGAGAGAGAGAGAGAGAGAGAGAGAGATGAGTATATATTCATATTTATTTAATATCTATCTTTTAATAGTATTAAAATGTATAATCATTCATTTTCAAATGAAAGTAACAATTTCATCTTTGTATTTTATATTACAAATATTTTTATAGTTTATTATATTTAATTTCCACAAGTCTTTCTTTGATATTTTATATTTAATTTCCACAACAAAACTATTTGCATCTTTCATATCTCTGCTATAAATCTTTATTTATGGTTTTTACTTTTTTCCAATCATTTTATGATTTATGGTACTCACTTATCACACCAAATTTTTATTATTTTGAATAAAATTGAAGATTAAAATAATTTGAAGTTTTGTACAACATCCATTGCTCCATAGATCATTTTAGAAAAGAGAGAGAGGGGTAGGCGAACTATATATGGTCATAATGGTTGCAATCAATTTATTTATTTTATTGTAGTTAGTTAGTTTATTTAGTTAGTTTTTTTTTCTATTTTTGAATTGTAACCTTTATAAATTATAGCAGTTTAAAGTGTTATAATACTTGTATCTAATTTATTTTTAATTATTTTAATTGTATAAAGATTTAAACTAAAGATGTTCTAAAAGTAAAAAAATGGAATAATTGAAATAATTTTAAAAATAAAATTGGATCAAAAAACATGTTATTGGATGTAATTAATAGTTAGCATCATGCCTGCTAATTTGGCATTTGGATTATTCATTAAGTTGTGTTGTTTAAGTTCAGTTTTTTTTTAAGTTTTTTTTATAAAGTTTTTCTATTATAGTAGACAATTACAGAAGATACTATTATAGTGAAGTAGGAAGAGGGTGGAGAAAATGAACTATTAGAGGTAAGGGTGGAAGGAAAAGTGGTGAACCATATGAGTTATATAAAAATATGTTTACAACTCTTAATATTTATAAAAATGTTCTAAATTGTTGATATTGTTTCCATTGTTAAATCCCTTGTAATATTAATAAAGCCTATAGGTATTAAAGTATCGTGGATACCATATACATTCCATCTCAGGTAATATGTCCTCTCTCAAGTACACCCACTTTTATTAAATTGAGTATTCTTCATTTTCCTAGTACGTTGACTCTCCCTACATTGAGTGTTCCTCCTTTTCCTAGTGCACCCACTCTTGCCTAGCTGATTATTCTTTCTATACCAAGTACACCTACTCTTTCCAAGTTGAGTTTTCCTCATATCCTTAATGTACCCACTAAATAAAATTATAATTTCCATTCTAAACATTATTCTTGTCCCTAATTTACCTCCTCTAAATATTCTCAATACTTTACCTCTACCCAAATTGAGTTTTCCCATCTTCCCTATTGTTACAATCCCATTTTGACAACAACCACTTTCTTATTTTAATTTTATATCATTTATTTTATTATCACACCTCCACCTTCATCTAAAGACCAATCACCTTAATCTCAAACTCTAATAAAAATACATACTAGCTAAGTAAAGTATCAATAAACAAAAACTTAGAAATTGCATGAAAGCAATATTCTTTGTTGATTCTCATTGAATGAATAAATAGTTAAATAAGTATATTTAAATAAATATCAACTTAGTATTAGAGTTTAATTTCATAATTAAAAAACATAATAAATAAAATTCTACCTAAAGCTAACTGACCCATGCAGTTTTAAGCAAATATTTGTATAATTATAAAATCACTTTTGACTAGCGTGGAACCCATTGCAGACACATCAAGAGGTCTGAGTCTCCACCTGGAATATAAAATATAGAAGAGGATAAATATTGAACCAAAAAAACAAAAAATACCTAGCCAAAAAAGGAAATAACAAAGAAAAGAGCAAAATGGACCCAGATAAAAGAGAAACAATAACAGAAAGAGTAACAACTAATTTTTCCTGGTGTAAGAACCAATTAGTTATAGATGGATTGGAAACCAACCTATACTAATGGAGCAATATGCCTTGATATCTAAAATAACCATTAGGATACCCTAGAGAACCTTATATTCCAAAATTGAACTAGATATGAAACAAGTCTGGGCACAGAAGGAGGCCCAGTCTCCAACACAATAACATAGACCTAACAGAAAGAGGAAATAATAGAGGAAAGAGTAACAAATTATTTTTAATGGTTAGATAACTAGTAAATTTTAACTAGACCAAAAACCACCCTGGACAAATGGAAAAAGAGGTCCATATCTAAAAAAGAACCATCACGTTTCCTAGGGGACCCAAACCTAACAATGATGAAAACTAATCCATGTGCACAAGGGCCCCACATCCTCATAATGAATCACTATATGAATAAATAACCCCTCTAGGGTCAATGAAATAGATGAAAGAGGGATTCTAAAATAAATAAAATCAAGGAAACATCCAAAAAGGCACCTGCTAAATAGGATAATAGGTTTCTAAAAACCCTTAAGGATCTAGTCCTGATAGAATGAACTAACCAAGTAAACTTTAAAATAACCTCACATGGGGGAAAAATAGAAACTTTGGGGTCCCCCATGGACCCAATTCAAATAATTATGAGAAACAAACACATCAGCATCAAAGGGGTTCCCAGGGGCATGCCCCACCTACAAAATAGAAGACCAACATTGTCCCAAGAGGAACCATAACCTTGTAAAACTCCTAAAAATAGGTCAAACTAAAATTGAGTTTAAATCTTAGGTTTTTTGATAAATCCCCAAACATTTGAGGGCATTTATTGAAGTGTTATTAATATGCAAACACTAGAGAGACCCAAGGAAATACTCTAGAGCCTTTATTCCTATCTTCACCAAGTGCGTCTTGCAAGTATTTTCCATAACCACGTCATTTTCCCAACCCTGATATAGAGGAAAAGCCAAACTTAAGCATGATCGAAGAATAAAAATTAGAATCTATAATAATTTAGAATTTAGTCTAGACTCTATTGAAAAACCATTAGATCTTGACCATAGGTCACTAGAAGGACTTGAAGTGTCATGGTACTAAATATGAAACATTCACTAAGTTAGGACTTAATAAACAACTAAATAATAATTACTAAGGGAAAGCATAAATGGACCTATCGGTCCTCCAAGTCTATTAGTATAGCTTGTATTGAATACTTTGAGATCCCTCTTAATGGTGTCTCCCTTTTCCTTGGTACTTCTGAATCTAATGAATAAAATGGATTAATTTTCACATTTATATTGATGCATTACTTTCATTATCTTCAAAAAGAAAGGGCTTTCCAATAGAGCTTCAAAACAAGGTAGGTCTTCTCAAAGATGACAATAAATATTATATACTTGGCTTACTATGGAAGAACCCTTAAAACATGAGGAATTCATCCCTTTTTAGTGATACATTCTTAGGAAAATCATCAAAAGTTCTATACATAGATAAATTCTAGTTTTATTCCTTTTGGCCATAGATTTTTCTAAGTCTTACAAACTGAGACAGGGCCCATGGCCTTTACTAAAGTCTAGAAAGGGAGATCTAAATCCCCAAACTATCATCTGCTCAAACCAACCACTAAAGGGACTTTATCAAACTAGTGAGGCCATGAAAATGACCATCAAGTATTCTTAAAACTTTCATTAAGTGGATTTATAGAGTCCAAAGGCCATCCACCCAGTCGTAGTAAAAAATATTACTTTAAGTGGCCCAAATATAATCAAAATTAATTTCATTTCCATAGAAAGGAAAGATCCATGACAATATCAAAATTGGGGCGCTCCATTTAGTAACAAAAAATACTAAAAAGTTTTTGCAGCAAATAGATCAAACATTAGGTTCACATTAGAGAACTACATATAAACACCAACTCGAACATCCAAGTTCTTGAACCAAGTGACTAGAAGGTTTGCTTGTGAGAATAACATCTCCAATGTAATCCAGATGAATCTTCTTGATGGTGCCAAAGCCAAAACACTTAAATAAAACACATCTTAGCTGATTTTGTCCATAGTAAGAACCAGACAACTTGACCTCTCCTCATCATCCCCATATTCATCACTCTCATTCTCCTCCTCCCCTATTTCCAAATTTAAAACCCCAACCCTGATCCCTTTCCTACTTGGCATAATGTTCCTTTTAAGATGTTATTTTTAGTAACTTTCATCATTTTTATTAAGTTTTACATGCAATCTAAAATGGGCCTAAAAACCCTCCACATATCCTCTACATAATAAATAAAAAGTAACTAAAGGATACAAGGAATGAAAGGAATCTGAATAAAATGTAGCTAAATGAAAATTCCATTTCTCATATTTATGCAAAGAACTCTTATTCTTTAGATTCATTTGAAATCACCATTACCATCTCCCTAGATTTGGGTGATGGGTGAGATTGGATGGTGGTTAAGAATAAGAGAAAATGTCACTTTAAGAAGGACCATGAACTTTTGAATATGACCCCTTTGACCAAAAATAGATAATTTTAAAGAAGGGACATAGTCTTATCTTATATTTTTAGGTTTGTTATGATCTTGCATCTTATTCACATCCTTTTTGCATTCTACTTGTATGTCACTAGTAGAAGTGTTTATTTGTGATTTGAATTGTCTATATTTTTTATCCACTATAAAATGGAGGGGACCCTTTCAAAGTGATACCTTTACACACACACACACACACACACACACACACACACACACACACACACACACACACACACACACACACACACACACACACACACACACACACACACACACACAGGGGCTATAATTAATCATATCAATTAAATATCTTTCTAATTAGAAATGAACTTGTGTAAAAATTTATTCATTGGTTACAGGGGCTATAATTGATCATATCAATTAAATATCTTTCTAATTAGACATGAAATTGGGTAAAAATTTATTCATTGTTCACACACACACACACACACACACACACACACACACACACACACACACACACACACACACACACAAACAGGGGCTATAAATGATCATATCAATTAAATATCTTTCTAATTACATATGAACTTGGGTAAAAATTTACTCATTGGTTACAAGGGCTATAATTGATCATTTCAATTAAATATCTTTCTAATTAGACATGAAATTGTGTGAAAATTTATTCATTGGTTACACACACGTATGCACGCGCGTGCGCGCGCGCCCACACACACACACACACACACACACACACACACACACACACACACACACACACACACACACACACACACACACACACACACACACACACACACAATGAGATTAATCACCTAGTGTCAATAGAACCATATTCTCCTATTTGATGTCATCATTTTATTTCAAACAAGATCTCAGACAACATTACTAACAAAAGTATTTGTTTCATTTTCCTATGGTTAAATACAACTCAGTGCCAGCATGATAAATTTATTAAAACCCTACCATTTATCTTTGTCAAAAATTTATCTCCCATTATAAAATATAAGTGTTGTCTTCCCGTTTTAGTCCTTCCCACTGTACCAAATACTTTTTATAGCTTCCTTATATTATGTTCAATATTTTCTTATCCAGAACCTGCACTATCTTTTATTTATTCTCCTTTGGTACTGGTGGCTTGCAATCTAGTATTTCAACTTCACCATATTATCCATGAAAATAATTTAAATCTAAAATATTAAATACTATATTAAAATTTTATGGTAAATGCACCCCATAAGTATTGTCATTGATTTTATTCATAATTGTATATGAATTAGTTTTTTGTACTTCAACTTGTATATTCCTTTTGAAAATATGTCTATCCTCAATTATAACATCACCAAATCTCCTTCAAATATGATTGAACTTCTTGTTACATTTGATTCTAATTTATACTTTTCATTACTTTCCTATATCTTTCTTCTTACTTCTTGAAATTATTGTATGTGTTTTACAAATTCTTCTACATCATCCCTAACTAGTTCTACAATTGTTAATTACACCAAATCTAAAAAATGTATAGGTTTTTTTCCATAAAATATTTGAAATGGTGATTTTATTATTGTTATGCTCACTAAGTTTTTATATGAAAACTTAGCTTGTGGTAAATCTAAGTCATGTTTCTTGTGTTTTTTTATGACTATGCATCTTAACAAATTTCTCAAGGTCATGATTATGACTTATGTTTGTCCATATATTTGTGGGTGGTATGCACTACTAAACTATAGTTTAGTTCCCTATTTAATCCATAGAATCATCCAAAAATGACTTATGAATTTTGACCTTATTTGATGTAATGGTTTTTAGAACACCTTGCAATCTTACAACATCTTTAAAAAATAGTTATTCAACTCTAGTGGCATCATTGGTTTTATTAAATGTAATAAAATTAACTATATTTGAAAACTTGTCTACATTAAAAAATTAAATCATTACCTCTATGCATATTTGACAATCCCAACATAAAATCCATACTCAAATTTGTCCATAGTACTCTTCAAACTAGTAATGACATGTAAAACCCTATATATTGTGCATGGATTTTAGCCACCTAACATACCTACATCTTGAAACACATCTTAGAACATCTCTCTTCATATTTGGCACATAATACTTCTCCTCCACCAAAGCTATTGTATTAGTCTTACCAAAATGTCTAACTAAACCACCAATGTACAATTTTATTATAATATTATCTCTTAGAGACCCAAATGGAAAACTTAGTTACATTCCCTTAAAGAGATACCCATATTGTATAAGGTAATTTTCATAAATACTACTTGTCTCTCTTGTTAATGGATTCCCGCATTACTCAAATATCTTTCTAAAATATGGATAAATAACATATAATTTCTTAACAAATTTAACTCCAACTACTTCTCTCACCATAGTAGTTAATAGTGTCGCTCACCTACTAAAAACATCAACTACCTGATTTTTCTTTCCTATTTTATGTTTCAAATAGAATTATACCCCTGCAAAAAATACACCCATTTTGCATGCCTGATATTTAATCTAGTTTGACTGTTCTCATACTTCAAAGCCTCATGATCTATAAATATGATAAACTCTTTTGACAATAGGTAATTCCTCTAATGTCTTAATGCTTATACAATGGCATACAACTCAAAATCATATGTATAATACTTATTTCTTATCTCATTCATGTTTTCACTAAAATATGATATTGGCCTTCTTTCTTAACTCAACATAGCACTAATTCACACATGTGAAGCATCATAATCCACCTCAAACACTTTGTTAAAATTTGGTAATACTAAAATTGGTATTTCTATAATCTTATTCTTCAAAAATTGATATCTCTTTGTTGTTGCCTTTTTATAGACAAATTATTTCTCTCACATGCAATTTGTTATTGGTTTAACAATACTATTATTTTTTTAATGAAGTTTCTATAAAAAGTAGCTAAACCATAGAAACTTCTTGCCTTTATGATTCTCTTTGAAGTAATCCACTCAACGAATGTCTTTATTCTTTATTCATTCATTCTAAAACCATCTATTAAAACTACAAACCCCAAAGATACCAAACTATTAGGCATTCACATGAACTTCTTTAGATTTACATAAAGTTTCTACTTTATTAACAATTACAATACCATTCTCAAATTCTATAAGTGATCTTTAATCTTACTGAATATTAAAATGTCATAAAAATAATCCACTATAAACTTACAAATGTAATCTCATACCATTGTATTCATCACCATCATAAACATGCACTAGGTGCATTCCATAGTCCAAAAAGCATCACAATCCACTCATATAAGGCATCCCTAGTCTTGAATGTTGTTATCCATTTGTTTCCTTCATGAATCTAAATTTGATAGTATCCACTCCTTAGATTAATATTGGTAAAGTATTTTGTTTTTGTAAGAACATCCATCATATCATGTAAATGAGGTATATGAAACATGTATTTAATTTTAATTTTATTAATTTCTCTACTATCTACATACATAATCAATGTTACATCTTTCTTTAGAGATAACAATGCTAGTGTTGCAAATGGACTCATGATCTCCCTTATTAATTTTTTTTTCACCCATTCAGTAATTTGTTTATTTAATTATAAATGTTCTATTGGAATTATGCTATAATCCATTTGATTTGGTAGAGCTGATCTTGGAGTCAAATCAATATGATATTGAGTGTCTCTCTTTGGTGGTAAACCATCTTTTAACTAATCAGGAATAACATCTGCATATTACTTCAATACTTATGTTGCTTCTACCATTATTACTACCATTTATTTATCTTCTTTATTTGATACTAATATACAACAATAACATATAATCTTCACGTCTTTAATCAATTATTTTGGTGGACAACATACTTTTTTCATGTCCTTCTTTAACAGGTAATGAAACTACCTTCGTACCAACTTTCCATAAAGCATATATGTGTGTGTGTGTGTGTGTGTGTGTGTCTATATATATATATATATATATATATATATATATATATATATATATATATATATATATATATATATATATACACAAACACACACACACACACACACACACACACACACATATTTGCTCCATCATGAATGAATTTTCTCTCATATTTCCATGACATTATTAACAACACATGGCATGCATGCATTGAGGATTGATTGTGATGTTTCATATATGAGGATTGGTGTTGTGTTGAGTCAAGAAGGAAAACCAATAACATATTTCAATGAAAAATTGAATGAGATAAGAAAAAAGTATTCTACCTATCATGTTAAACTTTATGAAATTATATAAACATTAAGACATTAGATGCATTACCTGGTGCCTAAAGAGTTTATCCTATTTATAGATCATGAGGCTTTGAAGTATGTGAATACACAAAAGAAGTTGAATAGTAGGCATGCAAAGTGGGTTTCTTACTTTTAGAGGTATACTTTTGTGTTGAAATAAAATTTTAAAAAATAAAATCAAGTCGCTGATGCATTGAGTTGGAGAGAAACATTATTAACTACTATGGTGAGTGAAGTAGTTGGATTTGAAGTTATCAAAGAATTATGTAATATTAATCTATATTTTGGCAAGGTTGTTGAATAGTGAAGGAATCCATTAATAGGTGGGATAATTATTATTCATGGTAAGTATCTTATACAAGAAATTTATTTTTTTAAAAGGAAACAATTATGCATTCCAGTTAGGTCTCTACGAGATAATATAATAAGAGAATTACATAGTGGAGGTTCAACTAGAAATTTTGGTAAGACAAAGACAATAGATTTGGTGGAGAAAAAATATTTTTGGTCAAATATGAAGAGAGATGTGATAAGGTATGTTTCTAGGTGTAGTTTATGTTAGGTGGCTAAAGGACATGCACAAAATACTAGATTATATATGTCATTACAGTTTCAAGAGGACCATAGATAGATTTGAGTATGGATTTTTATGTTGGGATTACCAAAATCATAGAGAGGTAATGATTCAATTTTTTATTATTGTAGATAGATTTTATAAAATGATTCATTTAATTTCATGTAAAAAAATCAATGATGCCACTAGAGTTGCAAAATTATTTTTAAAGGATATTGTGAGATTGCATGGTATTCCAAAATCTATTACTTCAGATAGGGACATAAAATTTCCAAGTCATTTTTAGGGGACTCTGTAGAATAAGATAGGTAATAAGTTACAATTCAATAGTACATATAATTCACAAAAAGATGGATAGATAGAAGTTGTGAATATAAGCTTGGGAGATTTGTTGAGATGCATAGTGGGAGAGAAGCCCAAGTAATGAAACTTGGCTTTACATAAAATGAGTTTAGATATAATAGTTCACTTAATAGATCAAAATAAAAATCACTATTTCAAATTATTTATGATAGAAATTATGTGGATTTTTTAGATTTGGTATAATTTTCAATTGCAGATCAAGTTATTGATGATGTAGAAGCATTTACAGAGCATATGCAACAGTTACAAGGAGTAAGAAGAAAGTTCCAGGAAAGTAATGAGAAATATAAATCATCAATAGATGTTAGAATAAGACCTAAGGTAATTGAAATAGGTTTGGTAATGGTTTACTTGAGGAAAGAAATATTTTGAAAAGACACATATAAGTTGAAGTACAATAATATTGGTCCATGCAGAACTATTAAGAAAATAAATGACAATGTTTATGAGGTGAGTTTATCATAAAATTTTGATATCTCTCTCGTATTTAATGTTTTAGATTTATATAAATTCCATGGAGAAGATGGTAAAGGTGATGAAGATGAGTAAGTAAATTGACAGTAGCCAGTTTCAAAGAAGGAAAAGATAGTGTAGGTTTTGGATATGAGGATAATGAGCACAAGGCAAGGGAATTATAATAGGTATTTGGTATGATGGAAAGGATTTCAGCAAGAAGACAACACTTGGATTACATAATGAGAGATAAAGAAGATTAACAAAAAAATGACAGTAGTACAATCAGGACAAATCGCATAAGTTGAGTTGTTTTCAACAAGAGGAGAATGATGCAGAAAAAATAGGTCAACTTTTGGAAGCGATAAATTTTGATCCATAGCTTTGTTTAAGTTCTTCCACATGCCAAAATGACCATATCAAAATTTTTGTTGCTGCCCTAAGCCACTCTTTCTGCTTAGAGGCATTTTAAAAAAAAATTTAGAAGCCAAATGAGACTAGTTGAGAGTCCATAATTGTAGTTTAATAAAAAAAATTGAGATTTTTTTAATTTTTAGAAATTGTATATTTTTATGACTGGAGATGAACTTCAATTGAAATTCGTTCTATAGGCTAATTTAGTGTTTAAAATATTTTAGAATATTTTTAGAGATGCATGAACTTGCATGCGAGACTTACTAAAAATGACGGCTGTTAAAAATAGAAGTTTTTTTTAGGTTTTAGTTTTTTTTTAAATTTTTGCATGTCAATTTGAATTCTGAGTTGAGGCTTATTTACACATGATCTTGCAATTGTTTCAGACAATCAATACGAATCAATTATGAGTTATTATTTAAGATATTGGCTATTGTAATTTTTGGTCTTGATAGTAAATTTAGTTCATTACGCATAGGAAGGATGGCAAAATGAAACAGAAAAAAAACCCTTGGTCATATTTTGGATGCTTTCAAGCGTTATGCCATGAGCAACCCAGTGGGTTTGAACTTAAGATCTAAGTATGCTTTTAGAAATAATTTGACTGACAAAATATCCTATCAAACAAAATTGTTCTAACTATTGACAAGTAGAGTTAAACTCTGAAATCGATAAAATAACATCAGATTTTGAAGAGTTACCTCGTGGTATACCTTCATTAAATATCAATGCTCCACTGTTTTCCTCCATAACTAAATCAACTGAGAGAGAATGAAAAGAAGTCATAAATATGCTAACCTCACTTGAAAATAAGAAACTCTAAAAGACAATAAATACTAGTCTTATAGACAACATAACAAGAACTGTGGTATGCAGACAAACTAACTTAACACAAAATCAAAGGCAAACTCAATGACTAGATGCTGAATTTAATTTAGTTAAAAGATTACAAAAACATAATCATAAAATAAGTAGAAATTTATTGATTGGATCAAATTGTTGCGTAGACAACCGTTCAATGTCGAAAAGTGAGAATCCTAACTTAGTGTTTTCTTCTGAAAAAAATGCGATTCTGCCATTTACTGTAAAGATTAATTATTTTTCTTAATGCAGAACTAAACAAACAAATTTTGTGGGTTTTGTTTTAAGTTTCAGCACAGGTATCGAAGTGCATTAATGCTAATGGGCTCATATTTTCTATTTCTTCAGAAAATGATTATATTTATTAAGCGGAAATGGTAGCTTCATGTTCAGAATTTATTTCTGTTAATGATTTTGGGATAGTAGTTGCAAAAATGGAGGAGGCTAAAAGGGCCAGTATTTAGTCAGTGAAGGATGTATTGCTACCCGATGCAGCCACACAGTATTGCATACTCAATTGTGGGATTCTATACTAAATCTTTTATATTGACTTTATTAATATTTTGTCCTTTCTTGTAATGTGCAAATTATTTTGTAGTTAAAAAAAATTGGAAGCTTTAGGTTGAATTCGAACAATGTTTTTCTTCTTTGGATTTATAGGGAATCTCTCTTATTAAGGTGTTTTTTTTCGTTTTATTTTTCTCTTTTTCTTTTGCACTAAAATATTTTTTTAATTTAATAATAATAATAAATTATTAATTAAATAAAATTTAAATTTATTTTATATTTTTATTTATGAAAAATAATAATTTCGCAGGTCATAAATTCTTTGGTAACTATTTAGAAGTTGTTATGAATGGTAAACATAAAATTAACTAGCATTATTCACATTTCAAACTAAATTTATATTTCAAATCATATTAATTAATTCTTTATCTCTAAACTACATCATATTTATCCCAAGTCATTTTATGTTCATGTTAAATAGATTTTAATGAATTATAAAGTAGAATTACTTATAATATAAATATAAAAATTTGGTTTTAGCTTTACTTTTATATTTATCTTTCGTTTAAAGTGTTGCATATTAAAGTCAAGAGTTTCATCTATAGTAAAATTTTAGAATTCATGATTACTAAGTTTATATTATATTATTTTGTTCATACTCTCTTAATTTTTATTTTAATTATTAATGAAATATATTTAAAAGTTTTCAAGGATCAAATTTTAGAATTCTTTTACCTATCATGCCATAAATTGTGTTTCCTTTGTTCTAGTGTTGGACGGGTAGGCAAAGGCTATTTTTTAATTCTTTGTTGAACTTGGGTAAGGTTGGGTATGCTTTCTTTAATTTGGTGTGAAGCAAGGTTAGAATTTCAATTGGATATTTTGATGCAGAAAAAATAGGTTAATTTTTTGGAGGTCATAATTTTTGATCTGTAATTTTGTTTGAGTTCTTCCATGCATTAAAACAATTATATCAAAAAGGTTGTTGTTCTAGACCATTTTATCGGCCTAGCGATGTTTTAGATATTTTTTGAAGGTCGTGCGTGATCATATGAGGGTTTGAAATTGTGATTTAATTATTATTTTCATTTTTTTTCTATTTTTAAAATCAAACATCAACTCTAGTTAAATTTCATCCCATAGTCTAATTATAGTGTTTAAGATATTTCGGGAGATTTTTGGGATATTTTGAGAGTTTTTAAAAATGGGATTTTTTTTTTAGATTTTAGTTTTTTTTTTTTCAAATTTTGCATATACAATCTAATTTAAGATTTTGGGATTATTTAAGCATGGTTTGGGTTTATAATTAGTTCAAAAAATCAATATGAATCAATTCTGAGTATTGTTTCAAGATCTTGGTCTATTGGTAATTTTCTTGTTCTTGATAGTTTTTAGATTCATTATTTGGTATCAGAGCAAGTTTGAATCTTGGAGGAGTAAATAATGGTGAGAGGATGAGGAGGTGTTTCAAAAATGAACCAAACTATACAAGAGATGCAGAGGTAAGTTCAAAAATTAACAGAGGTTATCACCAATTAGCAGAGAAGACAAGGTGGTGATGAGGAAGACATATTGTGTTGAAGAAATTCAGCAAGAAGAAAAACAACAAGAGAAATCACTATCAATGGAAGAGAGTATGGTTAGGGTTTTACAAAGAATAAATAAAAAAATCAAGGATGATGTTCTAGATTTTAAAGATAGTTTAAAACTATAGGAGTTGATAGATTGGATAAATAGCATGGAAAATTTATTTGAGTGGAAGACTATGAGAGAAGACAAGAAAGTAAAGTTTGCATGGAAGAAATTGAAAGGTCATGCAATGATTTGGTGGGATCACCAACAAAAAGAGATAAAGAAAAGGTAAAGAGAAGATTAATTCATAGAAAAAAATGGAGAAGATGCTGAGGGAAAAATTTCTTCCTATGGATTATGCATAAATCTTATACATAATATTTTAAAATTTAAAGCAAAAAGATCACAGTATACAAGAGTATACAAATGATTTTTATAATATTTTCATACGAGTGGAGCATGATGGAACATAAGAGAAGATGGTTTCAAGGTATGTAAATGACTTAAATATTTTTATTCAAGATGAATTAAGCATGCATATAATACTTAACATGGAGGAGGTTATCAATTATCTTTGAAAGCAGAGGAAAAACAAAATAGATAGAAATTTAGAAGGATATCTACTGGTCCAAGAAGAGGTGAATCCCCTCCACTAAGGGGACAAGGTGGGTTTAATACCATCAGAGCTAGCTTTAATGACAATAAATGTGAACCGTCATGTGGTGCAGAAAGACAAGATGATAATAGATAAGGGTTTCAATACCAATAAAGAGGAAGAGGATTTTAGAGAGGATGAGGTTACGGTGATGCTAGAAGATGCTTTTTAAATCAACGCAGATCTTATGTCTATTATAAATGTGAAGAATAAAGACACATAGCATTTGAGTGTCCAAACTATCATGAACAAGAAAATTATCAATAGGCCAAGATTTTGAAACAATACTTATAATTGATTCATATTGATTGCTTGAAATAATTACAAACTCAAACCATGTTTAAGTAAACCTCAACTCAGAAATTAGAGTTTACATGTAAAATTTGAAGAAAACTAAAATCTAAAAACAAAATGCCTATTTTTAAAAACACTTGAACTATCTTTAAAATCTCTTGAAAAATTATAAACACTATAATTATACTATGGGATGAAATTTAACTGAAGTTGTATCCGGTTATAAAAATATATAATTTTTTAAAAAAGAAAAAACTTGAGAAAATAATTAAATCACAATTTCAAACCCTCAAATGATCATGTACGATGTTCAAAAAATATCCAAAACATTGTTATGCTGATAGAATGACCTAAGACAACAACCTTTTTGATACGATCATTTTGGTGCATGAAAGAAGAAGAATATTAATAAAGACAAATGATAGTGGTATAATTAGGCCAACTAGCAGGGGTTGAGTAGTTTTCAACTAGAGGAGAATGATGCATAAAAAATATGTCAACCTTTTAGAGGCCATAACTTTTGCCCTGTAACTCTGTTTGAGCTCTTCCATATGCCAAAATGACCGTATCAAAAAGGTTGTTACTGTCCTAGGCTATTTTATCAACCTAAAAATATTTTAAATATTTTTTGGAATCCATATGTGATCATCTAAGGGTATGAAATTATGATTTAATTATTTTTCAAGTTTTTTCTATTTTTTGAAATTGTATATTTTTATAACCAGATATCAACTTCAGTTGAATTTCATTCTATAGTCTAATTATAGTGTTTAGGATATTTTGAGATATTTTTGGGATATTTTAAGAGTTTTTAAAAATAGACATTTTTTTAAGATTTTAATTTTTTTCAAATTTTATATGTAAACTCTAATTTATGAGTTGAGGCTTATTTAAATATAGTTTGGATTTGTAATTATTTCAAATAATCAATACGAATCAATTTTGAGTATTGTTTCAAAATATTGACCTATTAATAATTTTCTTGTTCTAAATAATTTTCAAATTCATTACATCTAATTTATCATTTATATTTATTTCAATATATTATTTACATGAATTTTCTTGCAATGCTCTTTCAATAATAATGTTAGTGTCTATATAAAAGCTATCTAATTAAACATTTTTTAATTAACATTAATTGAACATATATATAGCTTCTATGTATCTCCTATTATACGAATTTGACAATAGAAAAACGTAATACCATAACATGGACTAGCCATTTCGTTGCATTTATTGAATCAAAGCATCTCAACTTAACAAATGATTTACTTTCTCTCCTTAAACTATTAATATATCATTAACAATTCTTGGATTTGTAAAAACATACGTTAAAATATTAAGATCATCAATTATAAATACATTTATATTGAGTTAGATCTTATTTGATAAGTATAAATAATGGGATATGTTTTTCTTATGATATAGGGGAAAGTTGCTAATAGGTGAATAGTGTCAAATAATAAATAAAGGATATGGTTAAGCAATCGCTTATATTTGTATAATGCATCATTAATATATGTTTATAACACATTTTTTCAATTTTATCAAATAATATTTCAAATTAGTCAATCATATTATAATATATTTATATTTATTATATCAAAAGTATTTTAAAACATATATTAATTAAAAGATCATTTGTTTTTAAATGAATGTTTAATATTTTATTTTAAATCAATTCAAAATATTACTTTTCTTTTAATTAAACTTTCCAAATAAAAATTATAAATAACAAAATTATAAATTATATATTAATATAATTTAATTATTGCTAAATAACATGTATATGACCATATGAAACACCAAAATTTAAATCCACCATTCACGACGACTCTTTTACAGTCTTCTCCTCTTCCCCATGGAAATCATTTTACACACAAAATAATTATTATTACAGTCAAGATGAAATGATCCCCTCCTCTTTTTTAACCCATAAAATAAACCTCTATCTAGTAGTCTCAAGATGGATTATACATATTTTATCATTATCGCCTAACATATGCAACATCGATCAAATCCTATTTTGATTGATGGAAATGGTTGATATGTTATTTGATTGATGGAAATGGTTGATATGTTATTAATATGCACATTGATGATGTCATAAAGAGTAATAGTGATATTTATTGTCCATGATTGGTACAAGAACATCTCAACAGAATACTATTACCGTTGTTATTAATTAAGAGTTTGATATCATTACAAATTGCACACTACAGTACTCATTACAATTTTGGAAACAAAGAGATCCATGGTTCTGTCTACTGTAACGCAGTGCAGGGTATTGTATTCATTTCAATTTTGTCACCGAATTGAAATGGGTTTGCGCGTGGAATTTAGGGTTTTGTTTGTGGGAATTCACGTGTTTGATTTGAAAATGCAAAACATCGGCAATGGAGTTGCTAGAAAATATTCCAATTTCAGTAATCAGGGATGTCTTACATTGCATACCAAATTTGGTTTCTCCCAAACCTCATTAAAGGTACGTGCCGCTTCTTGTTTTTCCTCAAATCAAACCAAATTCTGTTTTTCGATTTGTTTTATTTCTCCCAACTAGCTATGATATTTCATTTTTTCCATACCCAATCCCAAGCGCCTTATATTTATCAAGGCTTGAAGTTAGGCCTTTTATGTTAAACTGCCATGCACAAACCATCGCCAGATGAATGTTAGGTGAAGGTTTTTTTTTTACCTAAGGTAGTGGTCAGGGCATTTCTAAGCTTTCTCAGCTGCTACTGCAAAGACACTTGTGGAGCATTTTGCAGTAAAATGGTCATGTTAAAAAACAAATCTACTAGGATTTGTATTTGCAAATTATACCATAATTATTTCCAATAAATGCCTGACTCAAGTATCATTTGTCAAAATAAAATTGATGCCCCTCTAAATTTTTAACCTTTGACGGCGCCACCTGCACTATAAGAATAGGAGCAATAGGAGAGGTAGCCCCCTTCATTGGACCCTGTCATAAGAGTTCATGTTGTGTTGGGAAATATCACTTCCATTTCATCTCACTTCTTAGGCGTTTTATTGGGTGACAACTGGATTTGCCTTGTGGATTTTATGGTAAGCTTAGCATTTACAGTTAGCCTAATAACTGATATTATTCTCCACTTTCAATTCATTCAAGAACTCATCTAACAAAATTTTATTGCTTAACAACTTTCATGGGGATCTTTGGTTAAAGATGTGTCATATTTGGAAGTTGATGATGCCAAAAATGTCAATAGGTTCCGCTGAATACATTGTTCTACTATCCCATAAACCCCCTTCTCTTGTTTAGAAAACAGAAAAAATTCCCAGCAAGTTGAAAATAGTTTTTTTAATCTGAAAATGCAGTTGTTTTAGTCTGACTTGATATAGGAACTTACATAATCCCCATCTTCATATTATCTTGGGCTAACGTATTTGTGCCACAACATTGCAAATAAGGGGACAAGTTGATAGTCGAGAGTACCATTAGGCTGCATCTACCTAGGCAAAATTGGAGGGTGTCATTTGCTCGGCTAGTAATAACATGGTATATGTACCCTTAAGATCATAAAAATGTAAACTTAGATACGTAATAACTTTCAGAATTTTAAAAGTGTGGTATGTGCACCTTTGAGACCAAAAGAATGTAAACTTAGAGAGATATTGGTTTTCAGATGTTTGATGGTATTTTATGTATATGTATCCTCGAGACTATAATAATGTAAATTTAGAGATATATTGACTTTCATAAATTTAAAAGTGTGGTATGTTCACTCTTGAGACCATAAGAATGTAAATTTAGAAAGGCAACAACTTTTAGAGATTAAATGGTGTGTTATGTGTACCCTTGAGAATAGAAGAATGTAAACTGAGTGAAAAAATGGATTTCAAAGATTTATTGGTGTGTTATGTGTATACTTGAGGATATAAAAATGTAAACATAGAGAGACACTGCCTTTTAGAGATTTAATGGTGTGGTAGTTGTACCCTTGTGAACATAACACTGTAAACTTGAGCATTTGATTGCTCACATGCCTGTGCCCTCCTTTTTATTTTATGTGAACCAAAGAACATTACTACTCACTTTAATTGCTTTTGAACACAACTATATTTATTTTAATTGTATGTGGGCTTAACATTGTTTTTATCATTAAATTTCTATTTATGAATTACATATGATTCTGAATACCCTCTCCTTTCCTATAGGACTTCTACAATTTTGTACTTGCTTCAAGTGTTGGTACTATTTCTTCAACAACTACACTGAAAAGTATGTCTAGCAGAACTCCCCAATGATATATACAATATTTGACATACAAGAAGAACAAATGACACACTAAAGAAAAATTGACTCATCCACATTCATGAATGGAGTGGTTCATAATAAACTGAAGATCATTCCATCAAACATAGAATAAGATCATTTTTAATTTTAAAGTTGCATGAATGTTTCTTTACATTTCTTATAAGCTATGTGACACATGGGATTCTAGAAAAAAAATGGAAAACTCTTGCAATAGAATCTTAACGATTTGAAGTGGTGTCTAGGTTCTTGAAACTAAGAAGTGATTTATCCATTTTCTCCAAGAAATTTATGGACCCTAGGAATAATTGCCACAAGCTTGTTCATACTATGCATAATTTATCTGTGGTGTTTCTTACCAGCTCATCATCTTCAGACAATTGAAGAGGATATGATGTTCAAGTTCTCCACTTTATCATTTGCAATCTATTAGTGTCTTGTGATAATGATGGGACTTTCTAAATAGACAGGTGCAATTGATTTTGAGCCAAAAAAACTAGGCATCACTCCCAATGTAAAGAGAAGTCAACATGTTTGATTTTAAAATATATTTCAACAATACACATTTATGATTTTATACTGGTGTGTTTTCATGTTTCAAATTTTACTATATCATTTTCAGTAAGGCTTCTCTAGTGATAACAAATGCTACTTGTCTAGAGCATTGTAAATTTCCATCAAATCATTAAAATGCTTGAAACCTACCTTTTAGAGCTGGTTGGGCATTGCAGTCCTCTAAGATGTTGACTCTTTGATAACTACAAGTTTTTGTTCATACCTGAGGCATTTTCCTAGAGTGTCATTCTCCATGGAACACCATCGTAATTGCCACATTAATTTCCATAACACCATTCTCCATGGATCACCATCATGAGTTCAACATTGCTTATCATAGCACCATTCTATCATATGTGCCAGTAATGCCATCCAATTGTATAAAATTTCACTATAGAAAGTAGAACTTTTGTTCTTGTCATTTTGTGTGAATATTTTTGAAATATTCTAATAGACACTAAAACATGTTAACTTTGATCAATATTTTTGACCAACATTGTTGGCGACTAGTGTTACTCTCGGGTGTTATCTAGCATTTAGGTGGTTATTGTTTAATGTCAATTTTTAAAATTACTTATAGGTTTATGGCCATTTATCTATATATTATCAGTTTGTGTAATTGTATATCAACTCACTTGTGTTTTGTAATGTTAAATCAGGTGCACTTAATTTTTGAGATGGTGACATTTCAAAAAACAGGAAATTATGTTAAAAGGAATTCTTCCTTCCCTGAACAAAAGTCATGAAGAGTCTATTCTAAATACTTGTTTTATCACTTCTAATAAGGAGACACAACACCCAAATCTAGTGAGAGGAACTATAAAATTTGAAGGTAAATTTACAATCCTACAAGAATATAGGACCTACACTCAATTTGATAAAATAGTTGCATATAAGCCTCGTCTCAGAAATTCTAATGGAAATTTTGGTTGACATTCCAGATCCTTCTAGTAGTAAGTTGAATATGGACCACTAGAATAAATTTTCTTTTACAAAACACACACAGATTGAGATTCTAAAAGTGGTACAATAGTTGAAATCCATACAAAGTGCAAATATATAATTTGTTTCCATTACCTTGAAAATGTGGATGGTATGCACATTTCAAAGGAGTTTTTATGTTTCCAATCATATTCATATTGGGAACATATCAATAGCAATGAGAATGATCATTTTTATTCCTCCAATGAAGATTTAATGTTCAATTTTTAAAATTAGTTTCTTGGTTCTTAGATATTGACAACCATAAAAAATTGTAAATGCCTTTTCTCTTTCATCTAAGGTTTTTCAGGAACGATATATATCAAAATGTAGAAAACTTTTGTCAGAACTATCAAGAAAAGGCATATATGTACCTATTTTTTGTGACACATTTTCTATTTGTTCATTATACATTAAAGTTTGTAACTTACAATTACAAATATGTGATGGAAATTGGCTAGACTTACAATGTTCTTATGTCATTTTTAATTATATGAATCAAATGTGGATTGTTTGTGTTTTCATTGCTCTAAACTTTGAAATTTTGAAGTGTCTTCCATCAATTCAGTGACATATTATACTGACTTATATTTAGCTTTCAAAAAATGTAAATATTTCAATGTAAAATCATATCGAATTCATTTTTGGTTATTAAAATTCATGTACATTTCATAACATTGATTAGCAACTGGTCACATATTACTCTTCTACTCATATTGATAGCTTTTTATTTTGTAGTGAGCAAGACTTATCTCTATAGTTAATGCTTAAATTAAATTTTAAAACTATTCTAACCTTCCACAGGAACTTAGCACATAGTGTCCTTATTCCATTAAAAATTATTTTTTTCATATAAAGTTTCTATTTATAAAGATAAATATAATGACGAAGGAAATGATATATGTGTAAAATAAAATTATAATAACATAATAGTAAAAATTGGTACATGTGCATCCCACTTCCTTAAAAAGAGGAGGGCTAGGTGATAAATATTACGTTACTCTCATCAACAAGGGATCTTTTATTATTTTTAGAACTAAATTATAAACACATTAAATAAAATTATCTATGAAATATGAATTTTCTAAAGTATTTCTATATCACATTTAAATACATATTTTTATTGTTAATGATTATATTTAAAATTCATTTTTAAATTTTATATAACATTATATGTTATATTTTAATTTGTATTATAAAATCAATTAATTATATTTGATTACTATTTTTTTTAGTAATCGATGGTATCTCACAACTTTTATGGTACGACATTATCATCATATTAGACTCAACGACTTGTCACACACTTAGGCTTGTTATCATAGGATGAGTCCAATCAACTAATCCCTTGAACTTATACCAGTACCCCACCTAATACTCATGGTTCAATCAAGACTCAAACCTATAAATTAAATTACTATTTATATATTATTAAATTTAATTATTATTTCAAATATATTATAAAATATATTTAACTATTATAAATAATTTTATTACAATTTCATTGAAATTCATTTATTCATATTAAAAATTAAAAAAATGAACAAGGTATCATGATATGTTTCTTTATATTAAGGATTTATATCATCTTATTTTTCAATTTCATGCTTCCTTGTTTAAATATGAGAATTGATTTGATTGGTGCTTTTGAAAAAAATAAATAAATTTTGTTTAGTTGTTATAACTAAATATTTTATATATAAAGTTGTAATTTTGTGAACCATGTTTTGATTGGAAATATGTATATAGTCATACTTAATATAAATTGAATTAGATATGGTAAGAGAAAAGAACTTGATTTTAGAGAGTGTTTTGTAGTTAATGTGAATTAGTTTTTAATTTTAGATTTAAATTTTAATTTTTTAAATAATATTATTTATTAATAATTTTATATATATATATTTTCATCATTTTAATTTTTTTTCATTTTTAAAATTTTAGTTTTTAGATATTTTGTAATTTTATTAATTTATTAAAATATATATTTTTTAAATATTGTGAAATAAGGGTTTTGAAATAAATCATATAGCTATGTTTTATTATAGTTTTAAAACAAAAGTGGAGACATGTTATTGGAAGGATGCTCTTCGTAATTTTATTAAAGTGAACAGAGATGGAGCTCAAGTTTATTAAAAGGAAGTTTTAGATTTA
This sequence comes from Torreya grandis, assembly GCA_037957365.1. Lineage (NCBI taxonomy): Eukaryota > Viridiplantae > Streptophyta > Pinopsida > Cupressales > Taxaceae > Torreya > Torreya grandis. The sequence continues at coordinate 1,927,284 of JARHVA010003046.1, read as the reverse complement.
GATTTAGAAGCTTCAAAATATGATAAAAACCCCTAAAATAGAAGAGGTGAAATCATATTTGGTGTTTGACTATACTATGGTGAGGAATATTTAGGCATAAGGAACTAAGGGAGAACCAAAGGTCCTTCTAAGTAAAAGTAAAATAACTTCTATTTCGAATGACATATTCCAACCCATTGATTCCATAAAAATATCTCTCTATCTTTCTGAAATCAGAGGTTTTAGGAGATAAAGAGGATTAGACTATAGTAGGAAAGAAGAAAAAGGGTCAATGTAAAAAGGCCTTGGAATCATCTAGCATAACCCTCCGATCCCAAAAGAGGCAAGGGGAGGGACACAAAGTGTGGAGAAAATAGTATTAATTGTGTTTGTTTTTTTAATGGCAGCTCCTCTGTATTATTTATTGGCTATTATTTGACAACTTTATACATCATTTGATTGTTTATTACCCTTTTATTCTATGTTTATTTAAGTTGTTGATTACTTTTTCATTATTTTTTAAAAGACAAAGACCCCTTTCAAAATCTTTTTTTTAATTAGTATATTTTATTTTTAATTACTTACTTAACTTCTTTCCCACACATTTTATTAAAAAATAATTTTACCACAGCAAAAGTTAACATCAAAAAAAAAAAAAAAATCTAAAAAAATCACACTTTGTAAATTTTAAATCAATTTAAAATTACACTCGGCACATAAAATTTAAGATTTAAGAAGGAAGTGATTTTCTGAATCTTAAATAAATTTGAGATTACACTTTCGACATAGAATATAAGGAAGAAGTCCTAACATAACGAAAGTCTTTAGACATCATCATGAATTGTTTACGTGTTTTATGCTTATAGACTTGTTACCTAAGAATCAACTCTGTAATCATTTCCATTTTTTTTAATGGTGAAAAAAACATATGTGATTATATGGTTGAAATTGAAGAAGGGTTAGTGAGGAGATATTCAACAGAAAGGAAGCTGAAAATAAGAAGCTAACGAATGCATTTATTCAACAATTGCATTGTGCTAAATGAGTTAGCATAACAACCAGCCGACTCCTAAACTAGGTCTCTCTTGTGAAGGGTAAGGCGGCTCTCCATTTTCAACTCCATCTACAGCTAACTACCCACCACCTACTCTACACCCGCCACGGTCTCAGAGATTTACACCACTAATATAAATAGAACAGGAGATCAGGATTAAATACTATCCACATTCATCTCTTACCATGGCCTCAAATTCTGTGAACGTTGCAACCATGATTGTGTTGGGAGTTGTATTTCTTTTTACATATGCCGTTGGGGCAACCACCAGCAATACTTACGAACAAGGGATCCAGCAGTTGGCTTTAAGTAATGTTGTTGCGGTGAAGGGCACAGTATTCTGTGACGCGCGTTCGGAGAACCAATTCTTAGAATCTGCTTACTTCTTACCAGGTAATGTAATTCGATTCAGATGATCAGTTTTAACTGGTTTTGATGATGGGAAGCTGTCGAGATACTGATGAAATTGAATGGAATGCAGGTGCCTTGGTTTCGGTGGTTTGTAACATCAACAGCAACCGGAAGTTGAAGAGCACCGATGGAATCGTTTCCGTTGAAGGAAAAACAGACGAAAATGGAGAATTCAGGGTCGAGCTTCCCATTATACACAACATTAACCCGAGGAGATCGTGCTCGGTTAGGCTTCTCAGCAGCCCACTTGACTCGTGCGACATACACTCAATCCCCGCCTCATCCCAACTCACCTTATCATTCTCGAGTTCCAATGGAATTCAGACTTATCTGTTTAATCCATTGTCCTATCGTCCATCGACCGAACAACTGCATGCCATCATTTCATCTCTCCCTCGTCGTAGAGCCTTGGAGGATTCTACGTCTAAAGAAACATCTTCTCCACCTCCTCTTTCCAGCATTCCTCAGTTACCCAAGTTATCTTTTCCTCCTTTACCTAGCATTCCTCCTCTACCTAAATTGACTTTTCCTCCTCTCCCTACAATACCATCTCTAAATATTCCAAAAATCGTTACTCCCCCTCTTCCTAAATTCACCGTTCCTCCTCTGTCCAATGCTAATGCACCTACTCTTCCTAAATTGAGTGTTCCTCCTTTGCCAGGTGTATCTACTCTTCCTAATTTGAGTGTTCCTCTCCTCCCAATTATACCCTCTCTTCTTAAGTTTAGTGTTCTTCCGATTCCTAATGCACCCACTCTTCCCACATTAAATGTTCCTCCTCTTCCCAATAGACCTATACTCCCCAGTGTAAGCATTCCACCTCTTCCTAATTCATCTCCTTTAAATATTCCTAATACTCCTCCTCTACCCAAAGTCAGTTTTCCTCCTCTTCCTACATTTACATTCCCATTTCCACAACCTCCACTTTCTTCTATTAAATTTCCACCCTATCCCCTTTTCACCCCACCTCCACCTCCACCATCCACCAAAGGCCAATCACCTTGATTTCAAACTCAGCCCCATTTATGCATAGTTTTACAGATTTATGCCCTTTTACTACTTGCACCTCGTTCACATGTCACTTGAGACGCTTTCCTTGTTTATTTAAACTATTCTCGATTTGATTTGTATATCTATATCATTTCTCATTTAATTTGTAAGAATGGATAACACTTGATCACATTTTATATTGTGTTGCTCATGCCTTTATACTTGATATAATAATCTTGTTTGTTCACTCTAAATTTCCTTCGAATTGTAAAATCATGTTGTCTTTCAAAAAAATTAATAATTTTTAAATCTTAACATTCGTTTTATATTTTTCTTCTAATGTAACAAGTTTCAGCGGATCTTCTAATCTTTAAAGTTTCTTCAAAGTGTAAAAACGTTGTTTTTGTATTTATATAATTTTTAAATCTCAAAATTATATATATATATATATATAAATATAAATATAAATAATGTAAGAAGTTTAAGTGGGTTTTGACATGTCCTTATTTTTTAAATTTCTTTTTTATTTATATAATGAATTTTATATAGTAGCAAAATAAACTATCAATAGGTATAATATTTAGAATTGTATTAAAATAATATTATTTATTGATTCATTTTAAATAATAATAAAATATTATATTTAAGTATTTAATTAAATCTCAATACAAAATTGGAGTTGACATGAAAAAATTAAGAAATATTAAAAAATTACTTATAGTTAACTCACCTTGCTATTTTTAATATCTACTATATTTAATAAGTTTTATATATAAATTCAGATGCACCTAAAAATATCAATTTATCTTATAAATATTGAAATTAAATTAATGGAAGAAATTCAACACAAGTTCAATTTTGGTTACAAAAATATCATATTTCTAAAAATAAACAAATATTAAAAATAATATTTAATCATTTTTAGACACATGGATGATCACATATGGCATTCAAATAGTTTTAAAAACATTTCTAATTGAATAGGACAAGTTATGAATGAAATTTTATTTTTGATGTTTTCATTTTGGCACAAATGAGAGATCAAATTAAATTATGCATCAAAAGTTATGACCTTTGCAAGATAGATGTCTGCATCATTCTCCTCTAGAAGAAAACAACTCAGCTCCTGTGATTCGGTTTGATTGTACACTTGCCATTTATTATTTTGAATATTCTTTAGCTCCCATTATGAAATCCACATGTTATCTTCCTACTAGATACCTATTATAACTTCTTTGTCTTGTGTTAACTACCTTCTTATCTAGACCTTACACTATTATTTCTTCTTCCTTGGTTCCTATTGCTTCCAATCGATTTATCCATTTTATTTTCCTTAGCCATATTATTCATGAAAATCATATACATATAAAACATTAAATACTTGAGAGATATCAAATTTATGTGGTAAACTCACATTATAAGCATTATCATTGATTTTGGTAGCTCACTTTAATTGGTTATGTGCTCCTTTGGAAAATATTTATTTTCTAAAATATATCATCACCAAATCTTCTTCTTCAAATACCTTTGAATTTCTTGTTACATTTGTTGTTGCTTATGGTTTACAATTTAGGGTATAATGTTTAGGGATTAGGTTTTAATGTATATATGGTTGGAGATATATAGGTTCAATCACAAAGATAATTGAGGATTGAATCACTTGGACCCATTTATGTCTATAAATGTGTTTTTAGGTTGTTATTATACCCTTTGTCATCATGCATATTGAGTGAATTAGTCAAATGGGGTAATCAATCATGTGATTTAGGCCAAACTAAGACCTTTAAACTTAATTCTTAGTATAAATGATGTTAATTTAGGATAAAATCATTGGTTTAAGGTTTAAAGAGTTTATATTTATGGTTTAGAGTTTAGGGATTAGGAAATTTAAGGAATAAGGCTTGGGGTATATGTTTTAGGGTACATAAGGTACAATCATGAAGGCAATTTAGGAAAATTTGAGCTCCTTAAACCCATATATGTGAGTAAAAAATGTGATTTTGAGCTCAATTAGCCCCCACATCATCATAGATTGAGCCAATTAAGTCAATTGTGGTTTAATGAGTGATGTAATTGGTTTAGGGTTTAGGGTCTATAATTTAAAGGGTTTGGGGTTTAGGGCTTATGGCTTAGGGTTTAATGTAAATGGTACAGGGTTTAGGTTTAAATTTAAATGGTACAGGGTTTAGGGTTTAAGATATCATATATAGGGTCCAATCACTAAGGTAATTCAAGAAAATTTGAGTTGTTTATTCACCTATTATGACAATTACCTTCATGTTTGCATTTCTGATAAACGTAGGGTCAGTTATGCTATATACATGATGTATTGGTTTAGGTACTCAATTTTTCCCAGACCATGCCTCTAATTGCATAAATTAACTAATTAGATCACTTCATGATAGAATCTATGTTTTGATTTTTCCCCAAATCGTATATTGCTCTTGAAGGGGTTGAAATTGGCCTCAAATGCCTCCTCAATTAAAAGAATCAACTCTTTGGTTAATTATATATGACATGAAATTGGGTTAATTTCAATCTAAATCACATCATATATAATTTAAAATAGGTTCATGTGGCTCATTTTGACCCTAATTACCTCCGTAATTTAACTAATCAACATTTGCATTCATCAACTGATGATTTCAAGTTCATTGAGTTCAAAACCATATTTTATACATCTATAACTTGCATATAAGTAATGTTTCTTTTCCTCAATAGAGATAATGAAATTGGAGCTAATAACATCCCAAATAACATTTTATAGTCATGTAATTAGGTTGAAGGGGCTCGAAATAGTCCCAATTTACTTTAGATGCACAACTAGATTGATACTCTAAAGGCTAAGTTTTGGCCATAGGTTTAAAAAGTGCATTTTATGACATCTCATGATAAAATAAATTATGTCATAAGGAATGTATGTTTGAGGCATGTAGTGGGCATTAGGGCATATGCCTTACAATTTATGTTATAGGGATTAGGGATTAGGGCATAGATTTTAGGTCTAAGGACCTGTATATAATGTTTAATCACTCTAAGCCATGTTCAAACGTAATTATTACTAAAAAGGATGTTAATTTGGACTAAAAAAATTGGTAAATAGGGAAATTTTATGGTTTAAAATTTAGGGTATAGTGTTTAGGGTTTATGGTTTAGGGCTTAGGTTTTAATGTATATATGGTTCAAGGTACACAAGGTCAATCATAAAGATAATTGAGGACAATTTGAATCACTTGGACCCATTTGTGACTATAGAATGCATTTTTGGGTTGTTATTATACCCCATGTCATCATGAAAATTGAGTGAATTATTCAAATGGGGCAATCAATCATGTGATTAAGGCCAAATTGAGCCATGTGAACTTAATTCTTAGTATAAATGATGTTAATTTGGGCTAAAATGATTGGTTCAAGTTTTAAAGAGTTTATATTTATGGTTAGAGTTTAGGAATAAGGAAATTTAGATATTAAGGATTAGGGTATAGGTTTTAGGGTATATAAGGTACAATTGTGATGGTGATTGGGGCAAATTTGAGTTCCTTAAACCTAGATCTATGAGTAAAGAATGTGATTTTGGGATCAATTAGCCCCCACATCATCATAGATTAAGCCTATAAAGTCAATTATGGTAATGAGTGATGTGATTTTGACCAAGTTCATCATTATGAACCTAATTATTACTATATATAAAGGATGTTAATTGGGGACAAATTTATTTTTTAGGGTCAACAATTTAAAGGGTTTGGGGTTTAGGGCTTATGGCATAGGATTTAAGGTAAATGACATAGGGTTTATGGTTTAAGTTAAATGGTACAAGGTTTAGGGTTTAATATATTGGATATAGGGTCCAATCACTAAGGTAATTGAAGAAAATTTGAGCTTATTGTTCACCTACTTATGATAATTACATGAACATGTTTGCATTTATGATAAAAGTAGGGTCAGTTAAGCCATACATGTTGCATACATGTTATACAATTGATTGAGCCATAAATTTGGTTTAGGGGATCAATTTTTCCCAGATCATGTCCCTAATTGTACAATTCGACTAATTATATCAATTCATGATGGGATCAAAATTTTAATTTTGCCCCAAATCATATCTTGGTCTTTAAGGGGTTCAAATTTGCCTCGAATGCCTCATGGATTAAATGAATAAACTCTTTGGTTAATTATATATTACATGACATTAGGGTTAATTTCACTCCAAATCACATTGATATATAATTTAAAATATGTCCATGTGGCTCATTTTGACACTAATTACCTCCATAATTAAACTAATCAATATTTTCATTTATTAGATGATGAGTTCAAGTTTATTGAGCTTAAAACCACATTCTATACATGTATAACTTGAATATGAATAAATTATGTGTCTTTTATTCAACTGATCTAATGAAATTGGAGTTGATCAACCCATAAATCACATTTTATAGTTATGAAATTAGGTTTAAGGGGCTCAAAATAGCACCAATTTACTTCAAATGCACAACTAGATTGGTACTCCAAAGGCTATGTTTTGGACATAGGTTTAAAAAATGCATTTTATGACAACTCATGATAAATTAGTTATATAATAAGGCATGTATGTTTGTGACATCTTTGAACTTGACAAAAGACAACTTCTTATATGCGAAATAGGGTACTAACGCATTGATATACCTTGAAAATAGATACTTATATAAATTCACTTATTGATTCAAACAATCTTATCAAAGACTTAGAAAATAATTCAAAGTTTATAATTTTTTTACAAGTTCCAAACATCGCCAATTATCCACAAAAACTAACACAATCCTATTTAACCAAATTTAGCCTCTTTTAGGACTATATACACTCTTGAAAAAAAATACAATGACCCTTGATTTATTTTTTGTTATTCCCAAACACCATTTGAATATTTTGAAGTCTATAAATTCATTTTCAAATACCAACTTTCAAATAACTAATCCTTAAACATTTATAATATCACTAAATTCTTTTTCAAACCTAATATTCTAGGTTCATTAGTACTCAGTCAAAGGATCCTTTTAATCCAATTGATTTTTGGATAATACAATTTATTTAATCCTGAAAAAAATTAAATCTAAATCAAATATACCAAATTATGATTAATTTGGATGAATGGATCACCAAAAACCAACTTTTGACTTCTTGACCATGTCTATGATAAACTAGGATTGTCTACATTTTAAAGAAGATTAGACTCATGTCCAATGAACAATAAATTGATTCATAGGTTAATAAATACCAAATTATCATTCAATTATATCAAATCTTGACTAGAATATTGGTCTGAAAAAATATATTAATCAACCAAACATTGGTCTTAAGACTTCTAGGCATAATGGCTGCTTTAGTAGGTCAAAATGCAAATTCAAATTTTTGGGTTTTGTGAATATATACTGCAATCACATTATTAACACAATCATGTTATTAATTTTTTTGATTGAATTATTAACATAGTTAAGAACATGATCACATTAATACTATGATCATGTTATTAATGCAATCATGCTATTAAAATTTGAATTCAAATCATGATATTTTTATATTTTTAGAAATTTTATATTTTTTGTAACCAGAGATAAACTTCAGTTAAATTTATTTTGGTAGGTTAATTTTATCATTTGGAATATTTTTGGAGATCTTTAAATTTACGTGTGCTTACATAAGAAACTTAATAAAAATAGTAGCTACTAAAAATAGCGTGCACATTATTTAATAATAAATATTAAAAAGATCATTTAACAATGTTTTGATCAGTGGAAATGGTTGAGATGTTATTAATGTGCACATTGATGATGTCATGAAGAGTAATAGTGGTACTTATTTCCCATGATCAGTGCACAAATATCTCAATAGAATACTATTACAGTTTTTATTAATTAAGAGTTTGATATCATTACAATTTGCATGCTACAATATTCATTTAAATTCTGGAAACAAACAAATCTATGGTTTTGTCTACTATAACACAGTACAGTGTATTGTATTTATTTCAATTTTGTCATCCAAATTGAATTGGGTTTGTATTTGGAATTTAGGGTTTAGTTTGGGGGAATCTAGGTGTTTGATTTGAAAATGCAAAACATCGGTAATGGAGTTGCTAGAGATGATTCTAATTTTAGTAATCAAGGATGTCTTACTTTTCATACCAAATTTGGTTTCTCCCAAACCTCATTGAAGGTACATGTCACTTCTTGTTTTTTTCTAAAATCAAACCAAATTTTGTTTTTTGATTTGTTTTATTTCTCCCAGCTACCTATGATACTTCAATTTTTTCCATACCTAATCCCAAAGACCTTATATTTTTCAAGGCTTGAAGCTAGGTTGTTTATGTTAAACTGTCATGCACAAACCATTGCTAGATGAATTTTAGGTGAAGGTTTTTATTTTTCAAAGGTAGTGGTCTGAGCATTTATAAACTTTCTCAACTACTACTACATAGACACTTATGGAGCATTTTTTAGTAAAATGGTTTTGTAAAAAAATAAATCTTCTAGGATTTGTATTTGAAAATTATACCATAATTATTTTCAATAAATTCCTGACTCAAGTATCATTTGTCAAAAAAATGAATGCCCCTCTATATTTTTAACCTTTCATGGGGCCACCTGCACTATAATAATATGAGTGATAAGAGGGGTATCCCCATTCATTGGACCTTGTCATAAGAGTTCATGTTGTGCTGGGAAATATCACTTTGATTCCATCTCATTTCATAGGTGTTCTATTGGGTGACAATTGGATTTACCTTTTAGATTTTGTGGTAAGATTATTATTTATAGTTAGCCTAATAACTAATATTATTCTCCACTTTTAATTCATTAAAGAACACATCTAACAAAATTTTATTGATTAAAATTTTTCATGGGGACCTTTGCCTAAAGATGTGTCATATTTGGAAATTATTGATGCCAAAAATGTCAATAAGTTCCACTGAATACATTGTCCTACTATCCCACAAACCCCCCTCTCTTGTTTAGAAAATAGAAAAAAATCCCAGCAAGCTGAAAATAGTATTTTATCTTAAAATGTAGTTATTTTAGTCTTTCTTGATATAGGAACATGCATAATCCCCATATTTATATTATCTTGGGATAATGTATTTGTGCCATAACATTCAAAATAAGGGGACAAGTTGATAGTTGAGAGTACCGTTAGGCCACATCTACCTAAGCAAAATTGTAGGGTGTCATTGGTTTGACTATTAATAAAATGGTATGTGTACACTCGAGACTAGAAGATTGTAAATTTAGAGAAATATTAACTTTCAAAAGTTTAAAAGTGTGGTATGTGCAACCTTGAGACTTTAAGAATGTAAACTTAGAGAGACATTGGTTTTTAGATATTTGATGGTATGTTATGTATATGTACCCTTGAGACCATAAGAATGTAAAATTAGGGAAAAAAATGATTTATGAGATTTAATGCCATGTTATGTGTACACTTGAGGCTATAAAAATGTAAACTTAGCTAAACAATGGGTTTCAGAGATTTAATGGTGTGTTATGTGCACACTTGAGGATATAATAATGTAAACATAGAGAGACATTGAATTTTATAGATTTAGTGGTGTGGTAATTACACCCTTGCAAACATAGTACTGTAAACTTGAGAATTTGATTACTAACATGCTTGTGCCCTCCTTATTTTCATTTTATGTGAACCAAAAAACATTACTACTCACTTTAATTGCATTTGAACACAAATACATTTATTTGAATTATATGTGAGATTAACTTTGTTTTTATCATTACATTTCTAGTTATGAATTACATATGATTATGAATACCCTCTCCTATCTTATAGGAATTCTACAATTTTGTACTTGATTCAAGTTTTGATACTCTTTCTTCAACAACTACACTGTAAAGTATGTCTAGCAGAACTCCACAATGATATACACAATATTTGATATACAAGTAGAACAAAGGACACACTGAAGAAAATTTTGACTCATCCACATTCATGAATGGAGTGGTTCATAATAAACTAAAGATCATTCCATCAAAAATAGAGTAAGATCATTTTTAATTTTAAAGTTGCATGCGTGTTTCTTTACATTGTTTATAAGCTATGTGAGACATGGGATCCTACAAAAAAATGGAAAACTCTTGCAATAGAATCTTAATGATTTGAAGTGGTGTCTAGGTTATTGAAACTAAGAAGTGATTTGTTCATTTCTTCTAAGGAATTTATGAAGCCTGGGAATGAATGCCAAAAGCTTGTTCATACTATACATAATTTACCAATGGTGTTGCTTTTCAGTTCATCATCTTTGGACAATCAAAGAGGATCTAACGTTCAAGTTCTCCACTTTATCATTTGTAATCTATCAGTGTCTTTCGAAAATGATGGGCCTTTCTACATAGATAGTTGTAATTGTTTTGGATCTTGAGAAACTAGGCATCCCTCCCAATGTAAAGAAAACTCAAAAGGTTTGATTTCTAAATCTATTTTAGTAGTATGTGTTTATGATTTTATATTGGTGTGTTTTTGAGTTTTGAATTTTACTATATCATTTTTAGTAAGCCTTCTCTAGTGATAACAAATGATACTTGTCTATAGCATTGTAAATTTCGCTCAAATCATTAAAATTCTTGAAATATGCCTTTCAAAGTTGGTTGGGCATTGCAATCCTCTAAGATGTTGATTATTTGATAACTACAAGTTTTTGTTCATACTTGAGGCATTTTCCTTGAGTGTCATTCTCAATGGAACACCATCATAACCACCAAATTACTTGCCATAACACCATTCTCCATGGAGCACCATCATGAGTTCCATATTGCTTATCATAGTGCCATTCTATCTTATGTGCTAGTAATGCCATCCGATTGTATAAAATTTCACTATAAAAAGTAGAACTTTTGTTCTTGTCATTTTGTGTGAATTTTTTGAAATAGTCTAATAGACACTAAAACATGTTAACGTTGATCAAGATTTTTGACCAACATTATTGGTGGCTAGTGTTACTCTTGGGTGTTATCTAGCATTTAGGTATTTATTATTTAATGTCAATTTTTTAAGTTAATTATAGGTTTATGCCATTTATCTCGTATTATCAATTTGTGTAATTGTATATCAATCAACTCACTCATGTTTTGTAATGTTAAATCAGGTTCACTTAATTTTGGAGAAGGTGAAATTTTAGAAAATAATAAATTACATTAAAAGGCATTCTTCTTTCCCTAAAAAAAATTCAGGGGGAGTCTATTCTAAATACTTGTTTTAGCACTTCTAATCAGGAGACACAACACCCAAATCTAGAGAGAGGAACTACAAAATTTGAAGGTAAATTTATAATCCTACAAAAATATAGGACCTACACTTAATTTGATAAAATAGTTGCATATAAGCCTCATCTTAAAAATTCTAATAGAAATTTTGGTTGATGTTCCAGATCCTTCTAGTTGAATATGGTGTGCCATAATAAAATTACATTTGCAAAACACACATAGACTAAGATTCTAAAAGTGGTACAATAGTTTAAATCCCCACAAAGTGCAAATTTGTTTCCATTACCTTGAAAATGTGGATGGTATGCACATTTCAAAGGAGTTTTTATGTTCCCAATCATATTTAGATTGGGAACAAATCAATAGCAATGAGAATGATCATTTTTATTCCTCTGATGAAGATTCAGTGTTCAATTTTTAAAATTAGTTTCTTGGTTATTAGATACTGGCAACCAAAAAAAGTTGTAAATGCCTTTTCTCTTTCATCTAAGGTTTGTCAGGGATGACATATATCAAAATGTTGAAAACTTTTGTCAGACCTGTCACGAAAATGCATATATGTACCTATTTTCCATGACACCTTTTCTATTTGTTCATTATATATTAAAGTTTGTAACTTACAATTACAAATATGTGATGAAAATTGGCTAGACTTACAATGTTTTTATGTCATTTTTAACTATAGGAATCAAATGTGGATTGTTTGTGTTTTTGTTACTCTAAACTTTGAAATTTTGAAGTGTCTTCCATCAATTTGGTGACATATTATATTGACTCATTTAACTTTAAAAAAATATAAATATTTCAATGTGAAATCATGTCAAATTCATTTTTGGAGATTAAAATTCATGTACATTTCATAACATTATTTAACAATTAGTTACATATTACTCTTATTCTCATATTGATAGTATTTTCTTTTTTAGTGAGCAAGACTTATCTCTATAATCAATGCTTAAATTAGATTTTAAAACTATTCTAACCTTCCACAATAACTTAGCACATAGTGTCCTTATTCCATTAAAAATTAATTTCTTTAATGCAAAGTTTCTATTTATAGAGATAAATATAACAAGGAAGAAAATGATATATGTGTAAAATAAAGTTGTAATAATATAATAGTAAAGATTTGTACATGTGCATCTAATTTCTTTAAAAAGAGGTGGGGCAGGTGATAAATATTACGTTACTCTCATCAACAAGGGATCTTTCATTGTTTTTAGAATTAAATTATAAACACATTAAATAAAATTATCTATGAAATATGAATTTTCTAAATTGTTTATGTATTACATTTAAATACATATTTTTAATGTTAATGATTATATTTAAAATTCACTTTTAAATTTTATATAACATTATATGTTATATTTTAATTTTTATTATCAAATTAATTAATTATATTTGATTACTATTTTTTTTAGTAATCAACGGTATCTCACAATTTTTATGGTATGACATTATCGTCAAATTAGACGCAACGACTTGTCACACACTTAAGCTTGTTATCATAGGATAAATCCAATAAACTAATCCCTTGAACTTATACCAGTACCCCACCCAATACTCATGGTTCAATCAAGACTCAAACCTATAAATTAAATTACTATTTATATATTATTAAATTTAATTATTATTTCAAATATATTATAAAATATATTTAAATATTATAAATAATTTTATTACAATTTAATTGAAATTCATTTATTCATATTATAAATTAAAAAAAGGAACAAGGTATCATGATATGTTTCTTTATATTAAGGATTTATATCATCTCATTTTTCAATTTCATGTTTTTTTGTTTAAATATGAAAATTGATTTGATTGGTGCTTTTGAAAAAAAATAAAAATAAATTGTTTAGTTTTTATAACTAAAGATTTTATGTATAAAGTTGTAATTTTGTGAACCAAGTTTTGAATGGAAATATGTATATAGTCATTCTTAATATAAATTGAATTAGAGATGGTAAGAGAAACGAACTTGATTTCAGAGAGTTTTTTTTAGCTAATGTGAATTAATTTTTAATTTTAAATTATAATTTTAATTTTTTAAATAATATTATTTATTAATGATTTGTTTTTATATATATTTTCATCATTTTAATTTTTTTTCATTTTTTAAATTTTAGTTTTTAGATATTTTTAAATTTTATTAATATTAAAATAATCTTTTTAAAATATTGTGAAATAAGTGTTTTGAAATAAATCATATAGCTATGTTTTATTATAGTTTTATAATAAAAGTGGAGATATGTTATTGGAAGGATGCTCTTCTTAATTTTATTAAAGTGAACAGAGATGGAGCTCAAGCTTCTTAAAAGAAAGTTTCAGATTTGGATTCAAAATCTTCAAAATATGATAAAAACCCCTAAAATAGAAGAGGCGAAATCATATTTGGTGATTGACTATACTATGGTGAGGAATATTTAGGCATAAGGAACTAAGGGAGAACCAAAGGTTCTTCTAAGTAAAATTAAAATAACTTCTATTTCGAATGACATATTCCAACCCATTGATTCCATAGAAATATCTATCTCTATCTTTCTATAATCAGAGGTTTTAGGAGATAAAGAGGATTAGACTATAGTGGGCAAGAAGAAAAAGGGTCAAAATAAAAAGGCCCTGGAATCATCTAACATAACCCTCTGATCCCAAAAGGGGCAAGGGGAGGGACACAAGGTGCGGAAAAAATAATATTAATTGTGTTTGTTTTTTAATGGCAGTTCCTATGTATTATTTATTGGCTATTATTTGACAACTTTATACATCATTTAATTGTTTATTACCCTTTTATTCTATGTTTATTTAAATTGTTGATTACTTTTTCATTATTTTTTAAAAGACAAAGACCCCTTTCAAAATCTTTTTTTTTATTAATTTATTTTATTTTTTAATTACTTAACTTCTGTCCCACACATTTTATTAAGAAACAATTTTACCATAACAAAATTTAACATAAAAAAAAAAAAATCTAAAAAAATCACACATCAATTTAAAATTACACTCGGCACATAAAATTTAAGATTTAAGAAGGAAGTGATTTTCTAAATCTTAAATAAATTTGAGATTACAATTTCGACATAAAATTTAAGGAAGAAGTCCTAACATAACAAAAGTCTTAGGACACCATCATGAATTGTTTACGTGTTTTATGCTTATAGACTTTACCTAAGAATCACCTCTGTAATCATTTACATTTTTTTAAATGGTGAAAAAAACATATATGATTACATGGTTGAAATTGAAGATGGGTTGGTGAGGAGATATTCAACAGAAAGGAAGCTGAAAATAAGAAGCTAACGAATGCGTTTATTCAACAATTGCATTGTGCTAAATGAGTTACCATAACAACCAGCCGACTCCTAAACTAGGTCTCTCTTGTGAAGGGTAAGGCGGCTCTCCATTTTCAACATCATCTACAACTAACTACCCACCACCTACTCTACACCCGCCACGGTCTCAGAGATTTACACCACTAATATAAATAGAACAGGAGATCAAGATTAAATACTATCCACATTCATCTCTTACCATGGCCTCAAATTTTGTGAACGTTGCAACCATGATTGTGTTGGGAGTTGTATTTCTTTTTACATATGCCGTTGGGGCAACCACCAGCAATACTTACGAACAAGGGATCCAGCAGTTGGCTTTAACTAATGTTGTTGCGGTGAAGGGCACAGTATTCTTTGACGCGCGTTCGGAGAACCAATTCTTAGAATCTGCTTACTTCTTACCAGGTAATGTAATTCGATTCAGATGATCAGTATTTATTGATTTTGATGATGGGAAGCTGTCGAGATACTGATGAAATTGAATGGAATGCAGGTGCATTGGTTTCGGTGGTTTGTAACATCAACAGCAACAGGAAGTTGAAGAGCACCGATGGAATCGTTTCCGTTGAAGGAAAAACAGACGAAAATGGAGAGTTCAGGGTCGAGCTTCCCATTATACACAACATTAACCCGAGGAGATCGTGCTCGGTTAGGCTTCTCAGCAGCCCACTTGACTCGTGCGACATACCCTCAATCCCCGCCTCATCCCAACTCACCTTATCATCCTCGAGTTCCAATGGAATTCAGACTTATCTGTTTAATCCATTGTCCTATCGTCCATCGACCGAACAACTGCATGACATCATTTCATCTCTCCCTCGTCGTAGAGCCTTGGAGGATTCTACGTCTAAAGAAACATCTTCTCCACCTCCTCTTTCCAGCATTCCTCAGTTACCCAAGTTATCTTTTCCTCCTTTACCTAGCATTCCTCCTCTACCTAAATTGACTTTTCCTCCTCTCCCTACAATACCATCTCTGAATATTCCAAAAATCGTTACTCCCTCTCTTCCTAAGTTCACTGTTCCTCCTCTGTCCAATGCTAATGCACCTACTCTTCCTAAATTGAGTGTTCCTCCTTTTCCGAGTGTATCTACTCTTCCTAAATTTAGTGTTCCTCCGATCCCCAATGCACCTACTCTTCCCAAATTAAATGTTCCTCTTCCAAATACACCTATACTCCCCAGTCTAAGCATTCCACCTCTTCCTAATTCACCTCCTTTAAATATTCCTAATACTCCTCCTCTACCCAAAGTCAGTTTTCCTCCTCTTCCTACATTCACATTCCCATTTCCACAACCTCCACTTTCTTCTATTAAATTTCCACCCTATTCCCTTTTCACCCCACCTCCACCATCCACCAAAGGCCAATCACCTTGATTTCAAACTCAGCCCCATTTATGCATAGTTTTACAGATTTATGCCCTTTTAGTACTTGCAACTCGTTCACATGTCACTTGAGACGCTTTCCTTATTTGTTTATTTAAACTATTCTAGATTTGATTTGTATATCTATATCATTTCTCATTTAATTTGTAAGAATGGATAACACTTGATCACATTTTATATTTTGTTGCTCATGCCTTTCTACTTGATATAATAATCTTGTTTGTTCATTATAAATTTCCTTCGAATTGCAAAATCATGTTGTCTTTCAAAAAATTTATAAATTTTAAATCTTAACATTTGTTTTATATTTTTCTTCTAATGAACAAGTTTCAGCGGATCTTCTACTCTTTAAAGTTTCTTCAAAGTGTAAAAACGTTGTTTTCTTATTTATATAATTTTTAAATCTCAAAATTAAATATATGTGTGTGTAAGAAGTTTAAATGGGTTTTGACATGTACCTATTTTTTAGGGCTCTTTTTTATTTATATGATGAATTTTATAGATTAGTAAAACAAACTATCAATAGGTATAATATTTAGAATTATATAAGAATAATAATATTTATTGATTCATTTTAAATAATAAAAAATATTATATTAAATTATTTAAATAAATTTCAATTTAAAATTGGAGTTGACATAAAAAAATTATGAATTGTTAAAAAATTACTTACAATTAAATCATCTTGCTATTTTTAACATCTACTAAGTTTACTAATTTTTATACATAAAATTAGATGCAACTAAAAATATCAATTTATCCTCTAAACATTGAAATTAAATTAATGGAAAAAATTCAACACAAGTTCAAGTTCGGTTACAAAAATATCATATTTTTTAAAATAGAAAAATATCAAAAATAATATTTAAATTCATTTTCAGACACATGGATGGTCACATATGGCATTCAAAAAGTTTTAAAAACATCTCTAATTGAAATGAGCAAGTTATGAATGAAATGTTTTTTTTGATACCTTAATTTTGACATGAATGAGAGATTAAATGAACTTATGGATAAAATTTTATGGCCTCTACAAGATAGATGTCTACATCATTCTCCTCTAGATGGAAACAACTTAGCTCCTGCAATTTGGTATGATTGTACACTTGCCATTTATTATTTTAAATATTCTTTAGCTCCCATTATGAAATTCACATGTTGTCTTCCTACTTACATGTTATAACTTCTTTGTCTTGTGTTCGCTGCCTTCTTATCTTAAATTTGCACTATTATTTCTTCTTCTTTAGTTCCTTTTGCTTCCAATCCACTTATCCATTTTATTCCTCTTAGCCATATTATTCATGAAAATCAAATAAATCTAAAACATTAAATATTTGAGAGATCAATTTTTTGTGGTAAACTCACCTTATAAGCATTATCATTGATTTTGGTGGATCACTTTAACTAGTTATGTGCTCCTTTGGTAGATATTTATTTTCTAAAGTATATCATCACCAAATCTTCTTCTTCAAATACCATTGAATTTCTTGTTACATATGTTGTTTATTTATACTTTTCCTTACTTCCCTATAGCTTTCTTCTAACTTCTCATCTAAACTAATGTATGTGCTCTAAAAATACTTTTACATCATCACTAACACATTCTATAATTAGTAACTGCACTAAGTAAAAAACACCTTTAAGATTTATGCCCTAATATATATATATATATATATATATATATATATATATATATATATATATATATATATATATATATATATATATATATATATATATATATATAGTTTTCCACGTTTATCTCTTCACAAAAAAATTATATTCAAGTTTAGCGTACGGTAAATCCAAGTCCCTTTACTTAGGTTTCTCTTTAACTATGCATCTCAATAATTTTTTCAAATATTCATTTTTCATATTTATGTTTGTCCATATGTATGTGGACCATGGTATTCACTACCAAATTATAGTTTAGTTTTTATTTTACTCTACAGAGTCCTCCAAAAAATTACTTATAAATATTATGTTCTTATTTGTTGTGATGATTTTTGGAACACCATGCAATCTCACAACATAATTAAAAAATTATTCTATTACAATAATGGAATAATTAGTTTTATTATATGTATTAAAATGAGCCATCTTATAAAACTTGTCTACAAAAATAATAATAAATCATTACTTATTTGTGGGTTTAAAAAATCCAACACAAAGTTCATACTCAAATCTATTTGTGGTCCTCTTAGAATTAGTCATGACATGTACAACCTTGTATTTTGTGTATGACCTTTAGCCACTTGGAAAATATTACATCTTAGAACATTTCTTATCACACATTTTTTTTTTCAAAAATACTTCTCTTTCACCAAAGTTATTATCTTATTCTTACCGAAATGTCCACCCAAACCAACACTATGCAATTATGTTATAATATTATCTATTAAAGAGTCAGTTAGAATACATATTATCATATTAAAGAGATAACCATAATACATAAGATATTCATAATTAATAATACTTATCTCACCTAATAATGGATTCTTACATTGCTTAATTATCTTGCCAAAATCTAGATCAATATCATATAATTTATTAACAACTTCAAATATAACTACTTCACTCACCATAGTAGTTAACAATTCTATTTGCATGCTAAAAGCATCAACTACCTAATTTTTATTTCCTAATTTATGGTTCAAAACAAAAGTATATCCCCACAAGAAAGACACCCACTTTGCATGTCTAGTATTAAAATTCTTTTGAGTGTTAATATACTGTAAATCCTCATGATCTTAAAAATTGTAATACCATTTAACTTTCATAATAATTCTAGTACCATTCTCAAATTCATAAAATGTTCCTCTTTACTCTTGTTGAATATCAAAATATCATCAAAATAAACCAACACAAACTTACCAATGTAATTTCATAGCACTGTGTTTATCACCCTCATTAAATTGTTGGGTGCATTAGTAATATAAATGGCATCACCATCCACATATAAGTCATCTTTAGTCTTGAATTTTGTTTTCCATTCATTTTCTCCATGAATCCAAATATGATATTAATCAAATTTTAGATCAATATTAGTAAAGTATTTTTCTCTTACAAGCACATCCATAATATCATCTAAAAAAAGTAAATTAAATATATATTTTATGGTACTTTTATTGGTTGATTTATTATCCACACATATACTCCATCTTCTATCTCTCTTTAGAGATATCAATATTGGTGTTGCACATGGACCGATGCTCTCTCTCACCACACTTTTTCTCATTAATTTAGAAACATATTTATTTAATTATTCATGCTCTCTTAGACTCCTATAATTTTTTTGATCAGATAGAGTTGATATTGTAATCAAATAAATATTATTTTGAATGTCTATCTCTAGTGGTAAACCACCTAGTAACTCATAAGGCATAACATCTTCATATTATTTCAGCACTTATGTTACTTCTATTGTTATTTGTACCATTTACATGTCTTCTTTCTTTGTTATTAATGAATAAGAAAAACCTATAATCTTCATGTATTTAATAAATTTATAGTGGATAACATACCTTTTACATACCATTCTTATTTAACGGGTAGTAAAACTACATTTGTATGACCCTTGCAATAGGGATATGTATTACTTACTCCATCATGTATTTATTTTGTATCACATTTCCACGTCCTTCCCATTAACACATGGCATGTATAAATTGAAATAATATCACACTATATTTCATTCTTGTAAGTTTTTCATATAAAAAAATTTATTAAACACATTTTGTCTACTTTATCTTCATTATCTTTCTTAAATCATGAAATCTAATAAGGATAAGGATGCTTTTCACATTCTCAAACTAGTTTCTCTATAATTTTTTAGCTACTATATTTTAAAAACTAACATCATCTATAATTAATTTAAATATCTTACCTCATTATGTACACACTTATTCAAAAAATATTTGTACGTATCCATGAATGACTACCTTCTTTATTCCACATCATATTTTTCCTTGGAGCTATCATTATTCTCCTCATCATGATATTTTCTCTTATGTGTGTTTCTTCAACCTTTGTATTTTTTCTTCTATTTGAACCTAAAATAAATTCACTTTTGGGTAATATTTTTTTCTTCTTTCTTATTCATGATAGTGCATACACTCAAATGCTCGATGTCCTTCTCCACATCTATAAAAAACGTAACCCTTGTGTGACCTGTGTGTAACAAACTTGTAAAAAATATGTATATTATGATTTTTTCCTTAAATTTTGGAATCTTATATATATGTTTTTTGCATAATCTACATGAAATAATTTTTTCCTCAACTTCTTCTCCATCTTGCTCCAAGTGTTCATCTTTTTTTTTTCAATTTCTTTATCTATCTTTCTATAGATGATTTTTCCAAATCATTACATGACCCTACAATTTCATTCATGTAAAATTTAATTTCTTTTCTTCTCTCAGACTTTTCAATTCAAAAAATATTTTCATATGATTTAACCCCTATATCAATTCCTTTTATTTTAAACTAGCTCCATACTTTTAAACTTCAACCTTTATTCCATGATTCCTTTATAATAAAAATCAAACCATCCTTTCTTACATTTATTTTGGTCATTATTTTTATTCCTCAATTACTTGAACTTTTATTTCATCTACCTCTTGTGATTGTATTTGATTTGTGACACTTGTAGTTAATTGTTCCATTTGCTTTTGTAGCTATTGCATAGTCATGTTCATTTATGAAATTACTTCCCTTCCTCTTGGAATATTTATACATGATATTCAATAAAATAATATTCTCTCAAATTAAAAATTCAAAACCC
This sequence comes from Torreya grandis, assembly GCA_037957365.1. Lineage (NCBI taxonomy): Eukaryota > Viridiplantae > Streptophyta > Pinopsida > Cupressales > Taxaceae > Torreya > Torreya grandis. Next base: position 1,906,096 of record JARHVA010003046.1, on the reverse strand, counting down.
AATAAAAATTCACAAATATACTGACTCCAAAAGTAGAACTTACTCTGATAGTAGACAATGAATCTTAGAAACTACTCAAACAAAATACCAATAGGCATAATATTCAAACTTGTATGAAAATAATAATATTTATTGATTCAAGTGAGCTTAGTACAATCATTTTTTCACACTAAATTTTCCAAGATTTAGGTAAACTTAGACACTTCAAATATCTACTTGAAAAAATTAATTTACAAGTAGGAGACCGCTCTTGGCTTCAACGCCTTGATTATGAAGGCCTTATATTCCACTTTTGTAATTATTTAAAAATGGGACACCTCACAAAAAAATTCATCAGAGTTATAAAAAAATATTATTCTTTATGTAAGGATTCCCTTCTTACCCACCTTTGATGGCTAAATCTGGAAGTGAGGATTTAACATTGTCTTTAGATGATATTGAGATTCCTATACAGGATAAGGATCTTAAGATCCCCTTCCATACTAAGGATGACCTTATGTTAGATCCAATTCATTCCAAATAAGACTTCATACCCTGATTATAATAATTTTGAAATAGATACATCTATGAAGTGAATCTAAAATGTGATATATTCAGGGTAGAGTAAAAAGAAATGACATTGGCAAAAGACAAATCTCATCCCTCTAAACTAGTTGTAAGTTCATTACAAGAATAGTAGGAAGTTGTGAATGATAATGCATCATGGACTATTGTTAAGAAAAATAAAAATGTAAAAGAGTTGTGGTTCAACGTTCCACTATGGTTCTCCACTCATGAAGGCTTATGATCAAAATTTTTATTGAATATAGTTGAAGTAGTGTAGCATGGTAGATGTTTTATAACTGATTACCTAATGAAAACCAGGTTGCTAAAGAAAGGTAGTGTCATCTCCTTGGTATGTCAAGTCTTGATTTTTTTAGTATTAGGTTGTATTACCTATTTGATTGCTACTAGTAGAGGTATCCCACATGAGCATAATGATGTTATTTTTCTCTCCATTATATAAAGTTATGAAAGCTTTAAAACCTATGACCCTTTGCCTTATCTAAAAAAAAGATAATCTTTATTTATTATTCTTAAATAATTAAAATCATAATTTATTTTGGGATAAAACTCAACTCAAAATTGGAGATGAAATGCAAAAATTAAGAACAACTAAAAAACTACGTAGAATTAATTTCCCTACTATTTTTAGCGGCTGTTATTTTTAATAAATTTTACATGTGAGTTCAGACAGGCCTACAAATATCAAATTTTCATCTAAACACTAAAATTAAACTAATGGAATAAATTGAAATCAACTTCATATCCATTTACAAAATTATCTTATTTCTAAAAATAAATAAATCTCAAAAAATTATTAAAATATATTTTTAGACCCTTGATAGTCATGTATGGTCTCAAATATTTTTATAAATGTCCATAACCATATATAGTAGTATATGGATGAAATATTATTTTTAATACTTTCATTTTGGTGTGAACGATAGTTCAAATATACTTATGCATTAAAAGTTATGACTTCTACAAAATAGATATTTGAATCATTTTATATAGAATTTTAAGAAATTTTTTTATCTTAATTAATTTTAAATATTAATTGATAAATGCTGAGAGATTTTTCATTTCTTTAATGATATTCATTCAAAAGATATAAATATAAATAATATATACTTTATTTCAATTCAAATAGACTCTACATAATCTGATTAAAAGATTAATTTAATTTGCATATATTATATGTTTTGATTAAATTAAATTATATTTTATTTTTCAATATATTTTATAGTAACAATTATAAAAGAAACAAATATTTATTATTATAGTTATTTCATATAATTTTTTAATATTTAAAATGATTGTAAAATATTTTAAATATACTTATAACAATTTTTTAAATCTAAATTTAATTATAATCATAATCATTTATATAAAATCCACAATTGAAAATTTAGATTTAAAAAAAAATTACCATAAATATTACTCAACACACTTACACTTTTTAATTTAATTTAAAATAAAAAAAGTATGAAAATGTCATATTATTTTATGAAAACTAATATAAAATTAAATGGATACACATATTTTCTTACCCACCCCGAAATAGATATATGTATATATTCTATTCCATCAAATTGTATATTATTAATAATTACAAACCAATATAAAAGAAAAACAAATATGTATTGAAACATGCCATTTTTATATACTTTGTACAAATAAAAATAAAAACAAAAATAAAGTAAAATCCAAAACAATTGAAAATAAATGTGGATTGACAAGTGGTATGTATTTAATGAATTTTGAAAGGTAATTATTAAAGTTAACTAAAAAAAATACAATACGAAAAAAGTTATGATAACTATTTTAGGTACGTTATAATTCAATGATGATAAAAAGTTAATATTGAAATTCAAATATCAAATCAAAACATGTATATTTATGGAAAATGTATAATAGTGAATAAGAATTTTCTACAATAATTATAATTTTATAAAATAATTTAGAATTTACATATTTAGATAATAATAAATAATAATTTTTAGATTTTCTAAAAACATTTAACATAATTATTTATGATTTACAATATTTTTTTATTAATTTTAAAAATCAAGAGATTGAAAATTCATAATATAATTTTTAAGAGAATTTTAATAATTTAAATAAAATTTAAATGTTTAAATGTAAAGTCATTTCTTTGAGATAAACATAAAGAGTGTACATGACAGATCCACAGTATATAATGAAGATGAGTTATATTGTCTAATTTAACAGTGTGGAGGTTGCGCAGAATAACCAAGTGGTAGAAGACCTTCTCTAGATGGTCCTCTGTCCTATAGTGTCCTCAGGAAAGACATGATGAAAGACGTCAGCCCTTCAAGATTCTTTTTTTTCTTACATATTTTTGTACCCAAGGTTGCAGGACCCTTAAAACCCCCTTTTTTGGTACCTTAAAATCCTCATGTTTAATGTTTAATGGTTGCAGGAGCCTCAAAACCCCCTTGTTATGCTCTATAAAAATTATGAATCTTAGTGGGAGGAAAATCTCACTCACTATGATTTCTTTGTGTGAAGGTTGGGTGGAAGAATTAAGTGGCAGAAGACCTTCTTCTGCAGAAGATCTTCTATCTGGAAGTGTCCTAAGGAATGACACGATGAAGGGTGTCAGCGCTTTCAATTTCACTATTTTATATCACTTTCATGTACTCAAGGTTGGAGGATCCTCAAAACCTCTGGTTGTCGGTACCTTAAAACCCTCATGTTTCATGTCTAATGGTTATGGGATCCTTAAAACCCCCTTGCTATGCTTTTTAGAGGTTATGGATCTTAGTAGGAAGATCATCCCACATGTTGTGATTCATTTGTGTGGAAGATGTGTGGATGACCCAGGAGGTGGAAGACCTCCTTTAGTTGAACTTCTATTCTATAGTATCCCTAGGGAAGACACGACGAAGGGTGATAGCCTTTATAAATTCTTTGTTTCATAACATCTTTGTATACTACAGGTTGTGGGACCCTTAAAACCCTTGGTTGTGGGTACCCTTGAAACCCTCATGTTCCTCAAGGTTGTAAGACCCTGTAAACCCTCTAGTTATTTCTTGTTTAGTTTTGTTAGGTTTCAGGATCCTTAAAACCCTCTTGTCTCGTCAAGGTCGTGGGTACGTTTACTTCACTTGTTAAAGGTTGGGGGAGCCTTCAAACCTTCTTTGTTGTACTTAGTTGTTACGGGAGATTTTTTTTACCCTCTTTGTTGTACTTCAATGTAGACCTAACTATTAGAAACCCCACCTTCTTAATTCATAACTCCAATTTCAAAAACATTTTATTAAATCAAATAAAAAATAAAAATAAATTTTTTTTTAAAAAATTTACCATAAATATTACTTAACACGTACTTTTTACATTATTTAAAAATATCAATTTAAAATTAAAAAGTATGTAAATGTTACATTATTTTATTGAAAATAATATAAAATTAAATGAGTAGAAATATTTTCTTACCAACCGCGCCCGCCAGCCCCACACATATATATATTCCATTCCATCAAATTATATATTATTCTAACTACAAACTAATATGAAAGAAAAACAAATATCTATTGAAACATGTCATTTTTTTTTGATATACTCTACAAATAAAAATAAAAATTAAGTAAAATTTAAAAATAATGAAAAAAATAAAAATAAAGTAAAACTTGAAATAAATGAAAATAAATTTAGATTGACAAATGATATGTATTTAATAAAATTTTAAAGGTAAAAATTAAAATAAAATTAAAAAATATAATATGAAAAAAGTTATGATAAATAGTTTAGGTGGGTTAAAAGTCAATGATTATAAAAAGTTAAGATCGAAATTCTAATATTAAATTAAAATATATATTTATGGAAAATTTATAATAATAAATAATTTTTTTTAGAATAATTATAATTTTATATAATAATTTAGAATTTATAATAATATATAATAATATTCAGATTTTCTAAAACAAATTTAACATAATTATTTTTGATTTACAATATTTATTGATTAACTCTAAAAATTAATAGATTATAAATTCATGAAATATATAATTTTTAAGATTTAAATAAAATTTAAATGTTTAAATGTAAAGTCATTTGTTCTAGATAAACATAAGGAGTGTGCATGACAGAGCCACAATATATAATGAAAACGAGCTACATTGTTCTGAAAAAACTGAAAATATGTTGCAAATTTATTATATATTCGTTACGATTTTTAAAAAGAAAAAAATTAATGTTTAATCTAAGAATTGTAGTAATAATACATATATCACAATTATTAAATTCATGATTTAGAATAACTACACCATAATAAAGTAGTGATCAATTTATGACTATGCCTAAAAGACAACATTGAAAAAAAGATAAATTAACAATTTACGATAACTACACTAACATGTGTTATTTATTTTTATCAAATTAGTACAAAATATTTTGTATAATTAAACAGTAAAAGTATATATACATATTACTAACTTGATAATAGAAAATAATAGTATTGAAAATATACAAAGATATTATAATTTCATTAAAAGTATCAATGTGTATATATAAACAATAATTGTTATTTTAAAATAATAATAAATAAATTTAATTAAACTCTTAAAAATTAAATTAATTTGATATATTAAAAAAATAGATTTTATATAATATTTTAAAAATTGATATAAAGTTTTTGATGGGAGTAATTAATTGGTTATATCAATGGTTACAATCGGTTGATATTAACACTACTGTCATAATTAGTGAATATCAATATTCTCATCACAATCAGTGTTTACATTTCTTGTCGCAATATCCATGTCACAACCAACATTTAGATTCTTGTTATAACTGGCCTTTTTACCACCAATATAGCCACAACTGAGCTATACCAGTTAAGTGGTCACAATAGGGCTTCCAATACCTCTGAGATTTGAACCTAGATGCTGCATATAACAACCAAGTTACTTTACCAATGCATCACCATCTCAACAGTAGATTTTATATAATATTATTTGGGTTAAGGAGCCTATACCCAGTACAAAAGAACCTGAAAGATTGACATGAAAGATTTTAAAAAAAGAACCGATAGATAAAAAAGACTTAGAAACAAGCCATGACCATTATCTGTTAACAAATAGGGAAGATATCAGATTCCACAAAACTTCTACATAAAAAAATAGAAAGCAATAGCCCTCTCAAGAGGACCATGTGAGTCTAAACATTAAACTGGTAGATCCACGTATCTAGGAGAGCATTGTACATGTCATACCACCTTCATCCACTTAACCTTTACAAAATAGGCAAAAAGGTTTAGCCACCAACAAAGACCATACATGAAACAAAAAACCTCTTGCCAAGATTCTGCTTCCATGAACCTTCCACACAACATAGCCAAGAGATCCCTACAAAATCTAGATCACTCCTATTCTTTTTGAATTGCACCCCCGCAACACCCCCCCCCCCCCCCCCCCCCCCCAAAATGGAGGGTCATATTGGACTTAGATCTTCTACCATTTTTCTTCTTATGCAATTTAGTCCACTCCCCCTTGTATTCCATTGAATCTATGGCTGAAGATAAAAGAATTTCAAAAGATTATAAGGGCTAAGATTTATCTACCATTGAAGACCCAACCAATTGTTCTACCCTTGGTATTTAAATACGAATGTTTATGCCCTTAACAAGAGTTGGAATAGGGGTATCCAGTGCTAAAAATGGCCCTCTCACATATGTAATTAGAGGATCTGCCTTGGGGTCCTCCTTTGTGATATGAAGAACAACTTGATTAGAGTGAGGAGTAGGTTTAGGCTCATCTGAAGATGAATCCAAGACATCATTCTCAAATTCAATTGCATTCACAATGAGGTGGGTGGAGCAGAAGTCTGACCATTAGGAATATTCCTTCTTTCTTATATGATTACTATAGTATTTAGTGAAGTGCCCTGTGTTGAAGTAGCTATGCCATCAGAACAACAAACCTTAATAATTGAGGGGTTAGGAACAATAAAAATTGCCTACTTGTAGCATAAATTCTTCAGGTAGATCCCTAGAGATGTCAACATTGACCTGAATTTTGACAAAGGTGGTGTGAGAAAAGATAATAGTGTATGGGTGAGTTTGAATAAATTTTCCCAGGGAGTTTCTTATGACTTTAAAGCTAGGTTTAAACTAGAATTGGATAGGTATATATGGTAGATGAATCTAGACAGGTCTTTCCTTTAGAGATTCAGTAAGAGGGTTAAAGAAGGGAGAACATGGTTTAATGATTAAACGGTGGAGATTCAAACTCTAGAACTAGTTTTGGATCAATTCTTTATTTTTTGTAATAGTAGAAAAAAACAATAAAAAAATATTAGCACTGGGATAAATGTTTAGTTTACCTTGCAAGAGTGGTTATCATTTTTTTGAGATCCAGGGATGGAGGTCTTGGAATTTAGGACAGAGATTTGTGAATCTACAAATGATACCATGGGATACAAATAAAACATCATATTTTCATACTTTCTAAGATTCTTCCTCATCAAAGACCACCACTTTAGAGAAGGGATCAAGATTGAGAACCATGGGTGCATATCTAGGCATCAGTTTGAGATCCATATCAGTGAAATATTTTGATAATGGCTTCAATCTAGCCATAACTTCTGACCCCATGAAGCAAAAACCCTATCCATAGTGGGACCAGATCTAGGTCTGAGCATGCGAATAGGTAATTTAGGGATGTAGTAACATATTTGACCATCGAGGGGAGGCTATAAAGAATGCCTAGAGAATTGGCCATAAAAACAAGGGGGAAGACAACTAAGGGTTCATCCCTCCTTCAACAGAAAGACCAAACCCATAATGAGTTATGCCCTATTCATATCTTATTAGCTAGAGTGGAGGCATCAGCTCTGGGCATCTATCATCGAAGCATTTGGAATTAGGATGAATAAAATTTGAATTGGTCTTGGGAAATAAGGAGCCTCTGGAGTAGTTCATAACCATTAGAACTCAGACCAATAACTTAATTCAAATATATATATATATATATATATATATATATATATATATATATATATATATATATATATATATATATATATATATATATATATATATATATATATATATATATATATATATATATATATTAGTCATATTTATTTAATATCTATTTTTTAATAGTATTAAAATGTGTAATGAGTCATTTTCAAATGCAAGTGACAATGTCATGTTTGTATTTTATATTACAAATATTTTTAAAATTTATTATATTTTATTTCTATAAATCTTTCTTTAATATTTTTATAAATGTTTGACTTAGACAGCAAGGGGGAAGGTAACTAAGGGTTCAAACCTCCTTCAACAAAAAAATGAAACCCATAATGAGTTGTGTCCTATTCATATCCTTTCAGCTAGAGTGGAGGCATTAGCTCGAGGCATCTGCCATCGAAGCATTTGGAATTGGGAAGAAGAAAATTTGAATTGGGCCTAGGTGAGAAGGAGCCTAGGGATCAATTTGTAGCCATTAGAACTCAAACCAATAACTTAATTCAAAAAATCAACACATATATACTAATATTTATTTAATATCTATTTTTAAATAGTATTAAAATGTATAATCATTCATTTTCAAATGCAAGTAACAATGTCATCTTTGTATTTTATATTAAAAATATTTTTATCTTTTTCTATAAATCTTTCTTTGATATTTTATATTTAATTTCCATAATAAAACTATTTGCATCTTTCAAATCTCTCCTATAAATCTTAATTTATGGTATTTACTTTTTTAAAATCATTTTATGATTTATGGTATTCACTTTTCACACCAAATTTTTGTCATTCTGAATTAAATTGAATATTGAAATCATTTGAAGATTTGAACAACATCCATTCTTCCATAGATCACTTTAAAAGAGAGAGAGGGTTAGGTGAACTATATATGGTCGTAATGGTTACAATCAATTTATTTATTTTATTGTAGTTAGTTAGTTTAGTTAGTTAATTAGTTAGTTTTTTTTTATTGTTGAATATTCACCATTATAAATTATAGCAGTTTAAAGTGTTATAAATCTTGTATCTAATTTATTTTTAATTATTTTAATTGTATAAAGATTTAAACTAAAGATGTTCTATTTTTTTTTTAAAATGGAATAATTAAAAGAATTTTAAAAATAAAATTGGATTAGATAACATTTTATTGGAAGTAATTAATAGTTACCATCACGCTTATTAATTTGGCATTTAGATTATTCATTAAGTTATTGTGTTGTTTAAGAGTTTTTTGTTTTGTTTTGTTTTTCTATTACATTAGACAATTATAGAAGATACAATTATAGTGAAGTAGGAAGAGGGTGGATTAAATGAATTGTTATAACTAAAGGTGGAAGGAAAAGTGGTGAACTAGATGAGTTATATAAAAATATGTTTACAACTCTTAAAATATCTAAAAATGTTCTAAATAATTGATATTGTTTCTATTGTTAAATCCCTTGTAATATTACTAAAGCCTAAAGGTATTAAAGTATTTTGGATACCATATAGATGAAGTAATATGTCTTCTCTCAAGTATAACCACTTTTATTAAATTGAGTATTCTTCATTTGCCTAGTACGTTGACTCTCCCTAAGTTGAGTGTTCCTCATTTTCCTAGTGCACCCACTCTTGCCAAGTTGATTATTATTTCTATACCAAGTGCACCTACTCTTTCCAAGTTGAGTGTTCCTCATGTCCTTAATGTACCCACTAAATAAAATTATACTTCGTCTAAACATTATTCCTCTCCCTAATTTACCTCTTCTAAATATTCTCAATACTTTACCTCTACCCAAACTGAGTTTTCCTATCCTCCTTATTTTTGCAATCCCATTTTGACAACCACCACTTTCTTATTTTAAGTTTATATCATTTATTTTTTTATCCCACCTCCACCTTTATTGAAAGACCAATCACCTTAATCTTAAAATCTAATACAAATACATACTAGCTAAGCAAAGGATCAATAAACATAAACTTATAAATTGCATGAAATCAATCTTCTTTGTTGATTCCCATTGAATTAATAAACAGTTAAATAAGTGTCTTTAAATAAATCTCATCTCAAAATTAGAGTTTAATTCCACAATTAAAAAACTTAATAAATAAAAATCTACCTAAAACTAATTGACCCATGTAGTTTTAAGCAAATATTTGGATAACGATCAACTCACTTTTGACAAGTGTGGAACCCAATGCAGACACATCAAGAGGTTTGAGTCTCTACCTAGCATACAAAATATAGAAGAGGATAGATATTTAACCAAAAAAAAAAAAAAAGACCTATCCAAAAAAGGAAATAACAAAGAAAAGAGTAGAATAGTCCCAGATAAAAGAGAAACAACAACAAAAAGAGTAACAACTAATTTTTCCTAGTACAAGAACCAATTAGTTTTAGATGGATTAGAAACCATCCTAGAATAATGGAGCAAGAGGACTAGGTCTCTAAAATAATCATCATGATACCCTAGAGAACCCTATATTCTATAATTTAACTAGATCTAAAATAATTCTGGGCACAAAAGGAGGCTAAGTCTCCAACACAACAAAGTAGACCCAACAAAAAGATGAAATAATAGTGGAAAGAGTAACAAATGATTTTGAATGGTGAGAGAACTAGCCAATTTTAATTGGACCAAAAAGCACCTTGGACTAATGGAAAAAGAGTTCCATATCTCAAAAAGAGCCATCACGGTCCCTAGGGGACCCAAACCTAACAAAGATGAAAACTAACCCATGTGCACAAGGGCCCTAGATCCCCATAATGAATCACTATATGAAGAAGGAACCCCTATATGGTCCATGGCATAGATGAAAGAGGGATTATAAAATAAATAAAATCAAGTAAACATCTAGAAAGGCACATGCTAAACAAGATAATAGGTTTCTAGAAACCCTTAAGGATGTAGTCCTGGTAGAATGAACCAACCAAAGAAGCTTTCAAATAACCTCCCATGGGGGAAAAATATAAAATTTGGGATCCATCATGGACCCAATTAAAATAAGAATGAAAACAAAACACATGAACATCAAAGGGGTTCCAAGAGGCATGGCCCACCTAGAAAATAGAAGACCGGCATTGTCCCAAGAGGAACCCTAACCTAGTAAAAGTCCTTCAAATAGGTAAAACTACATTTGAGTTTATATCTTGGATTTTTGGATAAATCCCCAAACATTTGAGGGCATTTATTGAAATTTTATTCATATCCAAACCCTAGAGTGACCAAAGGAAATACTTTAGAACCTTTCTTCCTATCTTCACCAAGTGTGTCTTGCAAGTATTTTCTTTGAAAGGATAGATATACCCAAAGTAATCCCAAATGCAAGTCATTTGTCATAACCTTGATATAGAGTAAAAACTAAAGATAAATATGATTGAAGAATAAGAATCATGATCTATAAGAATTTACACTTTAGTCTAGTCTCTATTGAACTCAAACAAATAACTTAATTAAATATATATATATATATATATATATATATATATATATATATATATATATATATATATATATATATATATATATATATATATATATATATATATATATATATATATATATAGACACACACATACAGACATATACATATACACACACACACACATATACATACATATATACACATACATATACATATACATACATATATACACATACATATACATATACATATAAATATACATATACATATACATATACATATACATATACATATACATACACACACACGCACACACACATGCACACGCACGCACGTACACACACACACACACACACACACACACACACACACACACACACACACACACACACACACACACACACACACACACACACACACACACACACACACACACACACACACACACACACACAAAGATAAGTATATATTCATATTTATTTAATATCTATCTTTTAATATTATTAAAATGTATAATCATTCATTTTCAAATGCAAGTAACAATTTCATGTTTGTATTTTATATTACAAATATTTTTATAGTTTATTATATTTAATTTCCACAAATCTTTCTTTGATATTTTATATTTAATTTCCACAACAAAACTATTTGCATCTTTCATATCTCTACTATAAATCTTTATTTATGGTTTTTACTTTTTTCCAATCATTTTATGATTTATGGTATTCACTTATCACACCAAATTTTTATTATTTTAAATAAAATTGAAGATTAAAATCATTTGAATTTTTGTACAACATCCATTGGTCCATAGATCATTTTAAAAGAGAGAGAGAGGGGTAGGCAAACTATATATGGTCATAATGGTTGCAATCAATTTATTTATTTTATTGTAGTTAGTTAGTTTATTTAGTTAGATTTTTTTTTCTATTTTTGAATTGTAACCTTTATAAATTATAGCAGTTTAAAGTGTTATAAATCTTGTATCTAATTTATTTTTAATTATTTTAATTGTATAAAGATTTAAACTAAAGATGTTCTAAAAGTAAAAAAATGGAATAATTGAAAGAATTTAAAAAATAAAATTGGATCAAAAAACATGTTATTGGATGTAATTAATAGTTAGCATCATGCCTGCTAATTTGGCATTTGGATTATTCATTAAGTTGTTGTGTTGTTTAAGTTTAGTTTTTTTTTAGGTTTTTTTTATAAAGTTTTTCTATTATAGTAGACAATTGCACAAGATACAATTATAGTGAAGTAGGAAGAGGGTGGAGAAAATCAACTACTAGAGGTAAAGGTGGAAGTAAAAGTGGTGAACCATATGAGTTATATAAAAATATGTTTACAACTCTTAATATTTATAAAAATGTTCTAAATTGTTGATATTGTTTCCATTGTTAAATCCCTTGTAATATTAATAAAGCCTATAGGTATTAAAGTATCATGGATACCATATCGATTACCTCTCAAGTAATATGTCGTCTCTCAAGTACACCCACTTTTATTAAATTGAGTATTCTTCATTTGCCTAGTACGTTGACTCTCCCTACATTGAGTGTTCCTCCTTTTCCTAGTGCACCCACTCTTGCCAAGTTGATTATTCTTTCTATACCAAGTGCACCTACTCTTTCCAAGTTGAATTTTCCTCATATCCTTAATGTACCCACTAAATAAAATTATAATTTCAATTCTAAACATTATTCTTGTCCCTAATTTACCTCCTCTAAATATTCTCAATACTTTACCTCTACCCGATTGAGTTTTCCCATCTTCCCTATTGTTACAATCCCATTTTGACAACAACCACTTTCTTATTTTAATTTTATATCATTTATTTTATTGTCACACCTACACCTTCATCTAAAGACCAATCACCTTAATCTCAAACTCTAATAAAAATACATACTAGCTAAGTAAAGTATCAATAAACAAAAACTTAGAAATTGCATGAAAGCAATATTCTTTGTTGATTCTCATTGAATGAATAAATAGTTAAATAAGTATATTTAAATAAATATCAAATTAGTATTAGAGTTGAATTTCATAATTAAAAAACATAATAAATAAAATTCTACCTAAAGCTAACTGACCCATGCAGTTTTAAGCAAATATTTGTATAATGATAAACTCACTTTTGACTAGTGTGGAACCCATTGCAGACACATCAAGAGGTCTGAGTCTCCACCTGGAATATAAAATATATAAGAGGATAAATATTGAACCAAAAAAACAAAAAATACCTAGCCAAAAAAGGAAATAACAAAGAAAAGAGCAAAATGGACCCAGATAAAAGAGAAACAATAATAGAAAGAATAACAACTAATTTTTCCTGGTGTAAGATCGAATTAGTTATAGATGGATTGGAAACCAACCTAGACTACTGGATCAAGATGCCTTGGTATCTAAAATAACCATTAGGATAGCACAGAGAACCTTATATTCCAAAATTGAACTAGATCTGAAACAAGTCTGGGCACAGAAGGAGGCCCAGTCTCCAACACAATAACATAGACCTAACAAAAAGAGGAAATAATAGAGGAAAGAGTAACAAATGATTTTTAATGGTGAGATAACTATTAAATTTTAACTAGACCAAAAATCACCTTGGACAAATGGAAAAAGAGGTCCATATCTAAAAAATAACCATCACGTTTCCTAGGGGACCCAAACCTAACAATGATGAAAACTAATCCATGTGCACAAGGGCCCCACATCCCCATAATGAATCGCTATATGAATCAATACCCCCTCTAGGGTCCATGCAATAGATGAAAGAGGGATTCTAAAATAAATAAAATCAAGGAAACATCCAAAAAGGCACCTGATAAATAGGATAATAGGTTTGTAAAAACCCTTAAGGATCTAGTCCTTATAGAATGAACTAACCAAATAAACTTTAAAATAACCTCACATGGGGGAAAAATAGAAACTTTGGGGTCCCCCATGGACCCAATTCAAATAATTATGAGAAACAAACACATCAGCATCAAAGGGGTTCCTAGGGGCATGCCCCACCTAGAAAATAGAAGACCAACATTGTCCCAAGAGGAACCATAACCTTGTAAAACTCCTAAAAATAGGTCAAACTACAACTGAGTTTAAATCTTAGGTTTTTTGATAAATCCCCAAACATTTGAGGGCATTTATTGAAGTGTTATTCATATGCAAACACTAGAGAGACCCAAGGAAATACTCTAGAGCCTTTATTCCTATCTTCACCAAGTGCGTTTTGCAAGTATTTTCCATAACCAAGTCATTTTCCCAACCCTAATATAGAGGAAAAGCCAAAATTAAGTATGATTGAAGAATAAAAATTAGAATCTATAATAATTTACACTTTAGTCTAGACTCTATTGAAAAACCTTTAGATCTTGACCATAGGTCACTAGAAGGACTTGAAGTGTCATGGTACTAAATATGAAACATTCACTAAGTTAGGAATTAATAAACAACTAAATAATAATTACTAAGGGAAAGCATCAATGGACCTAGCGGTCCTCCAAGTCTATTAGTCTAGCTTGTATAAAATAGTTTGTGATCCCTCTTAATGGTGTCTCCCTTTTCCTTGGTACTTCTGAATCTAATGAATAAAATGGATTAATTTTCACATTTATATTGATGCATTACTTTCATTATCTTCAAAAAGAAATGGCTTTCCAATAGAGCTTCAAAACAAGGTAGGTTTTCTCAAAGATGACAATAAATATTATATACTTGGCTTACTATGGAAGAACCCTTAAAACATGAGGAATTCATCCCTTTTTGGTGATACATTCTTAGGAAAATCATCAAAAGTTCTATACATAGATAAATTCTAGTTTTATTCCTTTTGGCCATATATTTTTCTAAGTCTTACAAACTAAGACAGGGCCCATGGCCTTTACTAAAGTCTAGAAAGGGAGATCTAAATCCCCAAACTATCATCTTCTCAAACCAACCACTAAAGGGACTTTATCAAACTAGTGAGGCCATGAAAATGACCATCAAGTATTCTTAAAACTTTCATTAAGTGGATTTATAGAGTCCAAAGGCCATCCACCTAGTCGTAGTAAAAAATATTACTTTGAGTCTCCCAAATATAATCAAAATTCATTTCATTTCCATAGAAAGGAAAGATCCATGACAATATCAAAATTGGGGCACTCCATTTAGTAACAAAAAATACTAAAAAGTTTATGCAGCAAATAGATCAAACATTAGGCTCACATTAGAGAACTGCATATAAACACCAACTCGGACATCCAAGTTCTTGAACCAAGTGACTAGAAGGTTTTCTTGTGAGAATGACATCTCCAATGTACTCCAGATGAATCTTCTTGATGGTGCCAAAGCCAAAACACCTAAATAAAACACATCTTAGCTGATTTTGTCCATAGTAAGAACCAGACAACTTGACCTCTCCTCATCATCCCCATATTCATCACTCTCATTCTCCTCCTCCCCTGTTTCCAAATTTAAAACCCCAACCCTGATCCCTTTCCTACTTGGCATAATGTTCCTTTTAAGATGTTATTTTTAGTAACTTTCATCATTTTTATTAAGTTTTACATGCAATCTCAAATGGGCCTAAAAACCCTCCACATATCCTCTACATAATAAATAAAAAGTAACTAAAGGATACAAGGAATGAAAGGAATCTGAATAAAACGTAGCTAAATGAAAATTCCATTTCTCATATTTATGCAAAGAACTCTTATTCTTTAGATTCATTTGAAATCACCATTACCATCTCCCTAGATTTGGGTGATGGGTGAGATTGGATGGTGGTTAAGAATAAGAGAAAATGTCACTTTAAGAAGGAACATGAACTTTTGAATATGACCCCTTTGACCAAAAAAAGATAATTTTTTAGAAGGGACATAGTATTATCTTATATTTTTAGGTTTGTTATGATCTTGCATCTTATTCACATCCTTTTTGCATTCTACTTGTATGTCACTAGTAGAAGTGTTTATTTGTGATTTGAATTGTCTATCTTTTTTATCCACTATAAAATGGAGGGGACCCTTTCAAAGTGCTACCGTTAAACACACACACACACACACACACACACATAGGGGCTATAATTGATCATATCATTTAAATATCTTTCTAATTAGAAATGAACTTGTGTAAAAATTTATTCATTAGTTATAGGGGCTATAATTGATCATATCAATTAAATATCTTTCTAATTAGACATGAAATTGGGTAAAAATTTATTCATTGTTCACACACACACACACACACACACACACACACACACACACAAATAGGGGCTATAAACGATCATATCAATTAAATATCTTTCTAATTACATATGAACTTGGGTAAAAGTTTATTCATTGGTTACAGGGGCTATAATTGATCATATCAATTAAATATCTTTCTAATTAGACATGAAATTATGTAAAAATTTATTCATTGGTTACACACACACATGCACATGCACGCGCATGCATGAGCGCACACACACACACACACACGCACGTGCACGCACGCGCACACACACACACACACACACACACACACACACACACACACACACACACACACACACACACACACACACACACACACACACACACACACACACACACACACACACACACACACACACACACACACACACACACACAATGAGATTAATCACCTAGTGTCAATAAAACCATATTCTCTTATTTTATGTCATCATTTTATTTCAAACAAGATCTCAAACAACATTACTAACAAAAGTCTCTGTATCATTTTCCTATGGTTAAATACAACTCAGTGCCTGCATGATAAATCTATTAAAACCCTACCATTTATCTTTGTCAAAAATTTATCTCCCATTATAAAATATAAGTGTTGTCTTCCCATTTTAGTCCTTCCCACTGTACCAAATACTTTTTATAGCTTCCTTATATTATGTTCAATTATTTCTTATCCAGAACCTGCACTATCTTTTTTTTATTCTTCTTTGGTACTGGTGGCTTGCAATCTAGTATTTCACCTTCACCATATTATCCATGAAAATCATTTAAATCTAAAATATTAAATACTATATCAAAATTTTATGGTAAATGCACCCCATAAGTATTGTCATTGATTTTATTCATAATTCTACATGAATCAGTTTTTAGTACTTCAACTTGTATGTTCCTTTTGAAAATATGTCTATCCTCAATTATAACATCACCAAATCTCCTTCAAATATGATTGAACTTCTTGTTACATTTGATTCTAATTTATACTTTTCATTACTTTCCTATATCTTTCTTCTTACTTCTTGAAATTATTGTATGTGTTTTACAAATTCTTCTACATCATCACTAACTAGTTCTACAATTGTTAATTACACCAAATCTAAAAAATGTATAGGTTTTTTTCCATAAAATATTTGAAATGGTGATTTTATTATTTTTATGCTCACTAAGTTTTTATATGAAAACTTAGCTTGTGGTAAATCTAAGTCATGTTCTTGGGATTTTTTATGACTATGCATCTTAACAAATTTCTCAAGGTCATGATTATGACTTATGTTTGTCCATATATTTGTGGGTGGTATGCACTACTAAACTATAGTTTAGTTCCCAATTTAATCCATATAATCCTCCAAAAATGACTTATGAATTTTGACCTTATTTGATGTAATGGTTTTTAGAACACCTTGCAATCTTACGACATCTTTAAAAAATAGTTATTCAACTCTAGTGGCATCATTGGTTTTATTAAATGTAATAAAATTAACCATATTTGAAAACTTGTCTACATTAAAAAATTAAATCATTACCTCTATGCATATTTGACAATCCCAACATAAAATCCATAATCAAATTTGTCCATGGTAATCTTCAAACTAGTAATGACATGTACAACCCTATATTTTGTGCATAGATTTTAGCCACCTAACATACCTACATCTTGAAACACATCTTAGAACATCTCTCTTCATATTTGGCACATAATACTTCTCCTCCACCAAAGCTATTGTATTAGTCTTACCAAAATGTCTAACTAAACCACCAATGTACAGCTTTATTATAATATTATCTCTTAGAGGCCCAAATGGAAAACTTAGTTACTTTCCCTTAAAGAGATACCCATATTGTATAAGGTAATTTTCATAAATATTACTTGTCTCTCTTGTTAATGGATTCCCGCATTGCTCAAATATCTTTCTAAAATATGGATAAATAACATATAATTTCTTAACAAATTTAAATCCAACTACTTCTCTCACCACAGTAGTTAATAGTTTCACTCACCTACTAAAAACATCATCTACCTAATTTTTCTTTCCAATTTTATGTTTCAAATAGAATTATACCCCTGCAAAAAATACACCCATTTTGCATGCCTGATATTTAATCTAGTTTGACTGTTCACATACTTCAGAGCCTCATGATCTATAAATATGATAAAATATTTTGACAATAGGTAATTCCTCTAATGTCTTAATGCTTATACAATGGCATACAACTCAAAATCATATGTATAATACTTATTTCTTATCTCATTCATGTTTTCACTAAAATATGATATTGGGCTTCTTTCTTAAGTCAAAATATCACTAATTCACACATGTGAAGCATCATAATCCACCTCAAACACTTTTTTAAAATTTGGTAATACTAAAATTGGTATTTCTATAATCTTATTCTTCAAAAATTGATATCTCTTT